>JAODJW010000040.1:275978-289079 GCA_026777045.1 Hyperopisus bebe | reverse complement strand
CTTCTTAAGCTCAGAATGGAATCATCTGGAGTTTTCTTTTTGTTTAAAGACACAATAAACTTAGTGTATGTATACTTCTGACTTTGATAAAAGTGATAAAAAATAAAAAAACAATCTCTCTTTATTCTGCCATTTAACAAATGCAAAAATATGTTAATATTTATTGATCTAAAACAGAACAAGGGTCGTGCAGTATGTGGGACGCGGAGCGGAGACAGAAGAATGGCAGTCAGGAGATCGGGGAACACAGGGTTTAATCACAAGGGTGGATACAAGCAGGCACACACGCACTGACTTTACAATGACCGGACTGGGGAAACAAATTGAATTGCAGACTAAATACATAGCACTAATGAAAGCACCAAGAAACAGCTGATCACACGGGGATTCCACACAGGGTTACGGAGGTGGTGTGGCACACGGAAGAAGCGGATGATCGGGTCATGACAACAAGTTTACTCTGATTTAATGTTTGACAGTAAAGAAAAAAAGTTTTGTGTTTTTTTTCTGAAGTGTATGTGAATCTCTGGTTTCAACTGTATGCACATACAAACATATGTGTGCACACCAACAAATCTTCACGAACATACAAACACATATGCGTGCATGCATGCAAGTAAACACACAAAGATATATGACAATAAGGCTCTTACCCTAAATCCTTATCCTGAACATACAAACACACATACACAAATACAAGCACATCCATATGAAGATACCAATATATTTGTGTACATAAACATGCAGGCTCACATGAGCATACAAATATAGCATAATGCGGTGTGGGTATCCACATTTGCCTGTTATTATCTCTCTCTCTCTTATACAGACCCACACACTCACGCTCACACTGCACCTTAGCCCAGTGCACTCTCATACTCTCTTACATGGGTGACACACTGGAGTTTCATCAGGGAGGGGAAACATATTTTGTGGGACAGGGGGGCCTTCAAATATGTGAATAGGCCAAATCTTAGAGCCAGGTAACAATAAGTCGGTCCCTACACAGTTAGGGTTCTGTACCAGTATGTCGTTCCAGGTACTGGGCGCGCCTGTGCAACTAAACGCGTGTTAAGTGAAATGCCCTCCCTGAACCTCAGGAGGTCACCTGGGCCATCGTAGCCTGTCTGGCCTGACATTACATCGCAGCAATTACACTCAAGGGCTCTCGGGAACATCATGATGCCAACCATGGGGTTTGAACCAGAGACCTTTTGATTACAGGCACGCCACCACCCACGAGAAGCAGAAGCTCATGTGAGGCTTTTTTTCATTGTCTGGGTGGAATGAGGAGAGTAAAATGCCTTGGTGTCCCCTTTGCCCCCACATCCTCCCATGTGCCTGGGGGTGGGGATTTGATTGCAGTCAGGAGAGAGAAAAGACATGGTCACTGTTTGTAGCAAAGGGAGATACAGTAAGTGGCATGGAGGATGGGGGCTGGGTCCACCGGCAGGCTGGACATCTGCCGGGCAGATGGAGGTCTACTGGACCACCCCCCCTCTGCATGGACCCACTGCTACGCATGATGCAGAAGCTCAATAATCACAGTGTTTGGGCAAAAGGCACAGCACCACAGTCTGAAGCCAGAGCATGCTGCAGTTAGAAACCCGACAGCTGCTGCTGAGCCGCTTACTGTGGAAGATGGAGGCAGTTTCCCAGCCTTACGTGTGTCTGTGCATGAGTACCATATGCAGCCAGCTGTATATCTGTGATGTGGATGAGAACAGGTGTGTGTTTACGTTTGTCCATGAGCTTGGGCAAGTGAATATAATGCGGTGTTTTTTAGCTGCAACATGTGTGATCTGTAGTGCATGTGTGCTGAAGTGCATGTGAGCTGCAGTGTTACCATGCTGCAGTACATGTATGCTGCAGTGCAACCATGCTGCAGTGTGTGAGCTGAAGTGCATTTGTGTGTGAGCTGCAGTGTAGCCATGCTGTAATACGTGAGCTACAATTTGTCAATGTTGCAGTGTGTGTGAGCTACAGTGTGACCATGCTGCAGTACATGTAAGCTGCACTGTGACCATGTTGCTGCACGTGTGAGCCACAGTGTGACTATGTTGCAGTGTGAGTGAGCTGCATTTTCTTAATGCTGCAGTATGTGGGAGCTGCAGTGTGAGTGAGCTGCAGTGTCCATGCTGTCGTGTGTGACGTGCTGTGTGACCATGCTGCAGTATATGTAAGCTAGCGTGTCTTGGTATGAGTTTGTGAGACCAAAAGTGTGTGTGAGCTGCAGTCCATGTGAGCTGCAGTGTGTCCATGTTAGTGTCTGAGCTGCAGTTTATAGTACCCAAGGTGTGTGTGAACTGCAGTGTGTCTTGTTAATCCCTGTCCTGGCCACATGTCATTTCCCTTTTTGGCCAGCAAGTGTCGCTGGCCAGCGCATTTACTCTTAGCTCCTATTTTGTCCTTCTGTTCCCCAGACCAGCCTCAAACCGATCATGACTGGGAAGTTTGGATGACATAGTCACCAACTAAGCTCATTCAGCCTTCCAGTGGGCCAGGGAACAGGAGAACAGATTAGGAACTATGAACAAATGGGATGGCCAGTAACACCTGCTGGCCAAACTGGGAAAGGGCAAATAGAAAGGAGCAGGACAGGGATAGATCCTGACAGTGTCCATGTTGCAGCGTATGTGAGCTATACTGTGTTCATGCTGCAGGACTGTGAGCTGTAGTGTGTCCATGCTGCAGTGTGTGTGAGCTGCAGTGTATCTGCAAACCCATTCTTTCAGTCACATTACTATAGCAGGGAAAGTAACATAGATTGACCAGCTAAATCAAAAGGCTTGCCGTCTGATGCTACACTGACCCACATGTCAATCTCTCGTTCCATTCTTCCCTAAGTAATCTACAAGACACTGAGATGCTTAAACTCCGCTGCCTGAGGAGCCCCAGTGCATGAAATGAGGAACAGGAATGGTGACAAAGGGCAATCCAGGAAGAGTACGACAATCACTGGGAATGAGTCTGACTCACTTCCAGCAATGTGAACCAACCTCTTGGTTATAGAGGGACCTAATGGCCCGTTACAGTAGGCCTGGTACTCCATACTGCTGAAGCACCCCCCACAGGACCCACCAAGTAATGTGGTCGTATGCTTTTAGCAAGCCAAAATACACATGTAGGCTCGCTGAACAAACTCGCATGAACCCCCAGTATCCTTGTGAGGTTAGAGAGCTGGTCCATTATTCCACAACCAGGATGTAAACCACATTGCTCCTTCTGGATTTGAGGTTCAACCAACACATGGACCCTCCTCACCAGTACCCTGGCATAGACTTTCCCAGGGATGCTGTGGAACCTGATCCCCTTGAAGCTGGAATACACCCTCCAGTTCCCTTTTCTAAAGATTGGAATTTCCACCACACTTTGCCAATCTAGAGGCATTGTCCCTGATCTCTATGCAATATTCTGTTCAGTTTAATTCAATTCAGTTCTAATCCATTCAATTCAATTTGTGTAGTGCATTTTCACAACATTACATTGCACATTACACAATTTACATTGGGGCCCAAAGCCCCAAGTGAGCAAGCCAAAGGCAACAGGGGCAAGGAAAAACTCCCTAGAAGGAAGAAACCTTGGGAGGAACCAAAGTCAAAGGGGGATCCCATCCTCCAGGCGGCAGCAGAGGAAGCCCTAACCCTAACCGAGGGGTGTCAAACTGCAGTCCTGGAGGGCCAGAGCCCTGTGTAGCTTAGTTCTTTTCCTGTTCCACCACAAATGATTCAGCTCATGAGCTATGTGGTAATTAGCACAAGGAGTTGAATCAGGTGTGTTAGATGAGGGGAAACCCAAAAATGTGCAGGACTCCGGCCCTCTAGGACTAGAGTTTGACACCTGTGCCCTAACCAGACCCAAAGGGGGAGCCCATCCTCCAGGTGGCAGCAGAGGAAGCCCTAACCCTAACCAGACCCAAAGGGGGAGCCCGTCCTCCTGGCGGCAGTAGAGGAAGCCCTAACCCTAACCTGACCCAAAGGGGGCGCCCATCCTCCAGGGGGCAGTAGACGAAGCCCTATCCCTAACCAGAGCCAAAGGGGGAGCCCATCCTCCAGGGGGCAGCAGAGGAAATCAATTAAAGTCTTGATTTATGTGATAGAATTTGTTAATTTCCTGGTGTAAAGAACAAAAAAAAACAACAGAGATACATTAATAAAAAAAGACATACTTAAACTGTTAAGCCCAAGAAAGCATCTGCAACAATATTCTTTGACCCCTTAATGTGATGACTATCTAAACAAAATGACTGCAAGAAAAGTGACCAATGAACGAATCTTTGATATGGGCATTTCAAAGAACTCAAGAATACCAAAGATCTGCAAACAGTTAAGACAATCAGTGGTACAGTAGAAATAACATGAACGGCAAAATGTTGAAGTGCCTAAACAAGAGCCAACGTTTCTTTCTCTACCACAATATAATTTTACTAGTAAGAACAAAATTTCTTGGAAAAGATACTAATACTCTGATCATCAGTCTGAAGCTGTACAGCACCAGCCCCAATGTTACTGGCATCTACCTGCAATGAAAAAGGTCAGTCAAAGCATGGAGCAGCCAAAACAGGGGCAGGACAAAGAATGGACTTCATCTTTGGTAACCACACAAACTTTCCCAAGAATAGTCAAAGTGCCCCTTGCAAACTCACACTTTTCCAAGTTCACTGTGGACTGCACCTCGGCCAAGCAGTCAAACTAAGTTTCTTTAAATGTGACTTCTGGGTATCACTAAAGACAACCAATTTGTCAAGATAAACTGCACACCAATCTACTGGAATGTTGAAGGAGCATTTCTCAAACCAAAACTCATGATGGAGTAATACAGATGGGGTCATGAAGGACAAGATGTTTTGTGCTTGGGATATTAATGGCAACTTTATGGACTAATGTAAAAAGGACATCAAATTTTGCCTCAAAAAGTGAAACAACTAAGGGTCGAAGCACAAGAACCTGATCTCCAACATCAAAGGAATGACACTCTACTGTGTGACCATACAAACATTTCATTTTAAACTGTGACTTCTCCAGATTTAACCTTGCAAACTGCCATGTTCGATGAAGCCTCTCCATAAAGCTATTGACATAAGTTACAAGATTTGCAAGAGGGTCAGTTATATCCTCCTTAGACCCAAAGAAAAAAAGTGTCCTTCAATTTAGGTTATTTGTCTTTGGAGGAAATAAGACATCTTACAATTTAGATTTTTTTCAAATTTATTTTTATTTTTAATTTCACATCATGTCCTCTTTAGTGTACAACAGGAATAAATACGTTTCCTAACATCAGTGAAAATATAGATGCAAAAATAAATTGTCCACTACAATGGACATAAATGAATGGGTGTGGTCTCAGGAGGATATTATTTAGCTCATACAAGACTGACAGGACTCCATGAACTTTATGACTAAAAACCACATCGCTGGCTGAACCCAGTACCTTCCTGCATCACTTCCCGAACAGCCAGCAGAAGCCAAGGTAGGCCTTCTGCCCAGTCCATCTAGCTCTATGCAATATGCTGGAAAGAGACTTAAGTGTGTGATGCCCTCAGGGACAATGAAGGTTACTGCAGAAATGGACCATTGACAAAAAGCTGGAACACAAGGCAGAAGCCGATGTGATGGCTAGCAACTGTGAGACAGGAACCGGGACAAAGGGTAAGCGGGACAAAGCCATAATGTCTGGGGTCAGGTAGGTCTGAGCTGGGACCTCTCAGCAAAGCACAGCTGAGCACCTGAGGACGAATGAAGCACAGCCAGGGTACCTGGGAACAGACAGGCCTGAGCTTCTAGAGGATGAGCAAAGCTGGCCAATCTGTGCCGGAAGCACAAGTGAAGTGCCCAACTCTAGGTTGGACTCTGGAGACTCAGAATGATCAGTGGTCCTCTCAGGACCAGTTTTGGAAACCTTGGATGGAGCGGTCACCTTGTTTGGGAGCTGGGAACTCAGGTGGAACAGCGCTGCCAGGTCCAAGCACGGCTGTGGTCACTTCTGGACCTGAACTAGTAGCCTGGACTAGGTGCGGCAGCAGCCTCTCCTGGGCCAGGTATGGCAGTGGTGAGGAGGACACTGCCTGTAATGTGACCTGGTAGAGAGCTTTGGGGAAAGAGGGGCTGGCTTGTTGGCTACCTGCGGGAAGCCAGCAGGCAGATCGATGACTAACTGCAGGGGGGCAGCAGAGGGATCAGTGACAACCTGCAGAGAGACAGCGGGAGAATGAACAGCAACCTGCAGAGAGGCAGTAGGCAGATCGACGGCAACTTGTAAAGAGGCAGTAGGCTGATCAATGGCAACCCGCAGAGAGATAGTAGGCGGATCAACGGGAACCTGCAGAGAGACAGTAGGCGGATCGACGGCAACCTGCAAAGAGGCAGTAGGCAGATCAATGGCAACCTGCAGAGAGGCAGTAGGTGGATCGACGGCAACCTGCAGAGAGACAGTAGGCTGATCAATGGCAAACCACAGAGAGACAGTAGGCGAATCAACGGGAACCTGCAGAGAGACAGTAGGAGGATTGACGGCAACCAGTGAGAGGCAGCGGCCAGGTTGGTGACTGGCTGCAGAGAGCCAGCAGACGGATTGATGGTGAGGGACTCTGCAGCAAGGTGTGCCATCTCCTGTTCAACATAGTCTCACAAACTTTGCCTCTTGAGGGTCTGAGTCCAGATTTAGCGTGGCAAGCACCTGTTCTCACACTAGGAAACAAGCTCTCACTTCTGGAACTTGCCATACTGTGGAGTTTCGCCTGAATAACAGATTTTGGTGGAGGAGGTCAAAGTATTCTTTGGCCGATAAGTAAGGCATGCAAACCGGAAGTTGGTATAATAGGATGGGAGTAGATGATTGTAGGCCCTACCACATACTTCTGAAGTCAAAGACATGGTAGATGGACTTCACCTCTTTTTTTGAGAAAACGTTAGATATGAAATGGTTACATGTTAAATTATAATAGATTTATGTTTGGTACTAATGTGTTTTTGCACTGGCTGGCCATTATATTGCCATTGCATCACTGTTTATGTCATGAGGTTGGTTTTTTTGGGAAGTCGGGCTAGGAAGATAGCAGTTGCTATATGTAGAATTTCGAAAGAAACATTGTGTTTGTTACTTTAGTCAAAATATGATAGAAGATGAAGCTGAAAGGTATTTTGAGGATATTCCCAGAAACTAAATGGCTTACTGTAAGTTTTCGAGATAAGGAAGAATGAAAGAGTACTTTCCACCATAAACACCTTCCAGTATCCCTGAGAAACCCAGACCGCTGCTCAGTGATGAAATCAAAAGTGAAGTGTAGTAAAAGGAAGGCAGGAAGGGGGGGAAATTAAAATGTCAAATTACTTCGAAAGAAAAGCAGAAGTGCATTCTCATTCATCCATTCAATATTAAACAATCAGGTGCCTTAAAACCAAGCTGCCAATTCTGTGACAGGGCAGGGAAATTTTTTAAATTAGTGTTTGTTCTTATCCAGAATCCTGCTGGCCATGTTTGAACAATCTGGTTGTTCTGCAGTACGGCACAAGCCACTCTGCTCAGTGACAGACAATGGGAAGTGTGTCCGAGTGAGAAACTGGTAAAAGTTCACTCTAACTGCTTAAAAAGACACTCTAATAAGCAATCTCAATGCAGCCAGTGCTACCCAAAAAAGCAATGTTGTATATAACCAACCAATCAAAATGTTTTTTTGAAATGCTCACAGAGTACATATGGGAAAAATTATTTCACATTCTAAGGAAGGATCATGTATTTTAACACGTAGTTCAACACAGTAGTGATGACAAATGAATCAGATTTGCCTTTGATTCATCAGGAGGCTAAGTACAGAATGCAGGGCAGCAGCAGGTCAGCCACTTTAATGGGGTATGATTATGTATAACCTCACGCAACTCAAGCTTTTTACTACTTTCTTAAGCCATACAGTCAAGATGAGCACCTGAACACTAACGTGCTGATATGCCAATGTAGACCCATATACAGAAGATTCTGTGAAAAAGACCTGTGTGAGACACCGAAGCCAGTGGGCGCTCTTTGGATCCTACTCTCAACAATGCAAGCCAAGTCCTAAAGGAAAACAGACGAGACACAATTCTGCTAGCAGATGAGACATTCATTAAAGGGCATCCACTCCATTAAAAAGAACAATTAATTGCTGTTTCCTTCTGACTAAAAGCATTCATTTAAAGGAGTGGTACATCTGTGAGAGGCAGCAATTCTACTGAACCCAGAAATGTAAAAACAATTTACACAGCCTGTTCTGATGTGGCCTCTGGACTGGAAACATAGATATGATTTGCCGAATTTGGCTGTAGGGAGGTACCCAGAGGAACTAAGCCACATCACCATGGCGACCAGCTGCCCCAGACCCGCCTTCATGAATGGGCTTGATTTTTCACTGCTCTGCGTGCGGAGCCAAAACCCAGGCCACAAGGAAATTAGCTAAGCCTCATACTGCCAGAGAGAAACCAACTGTTTAATAAGGTAATTTCATTCCCTAAAAGCAAAGAGTGATTACCAATAAAATAAGGAGGACAATAGCTGAGCTGTTTCGGTCATAAATTTATCAATTTACTTCAATAGAGAAGCAAGGAAGAGAAACCAAAAGGATGAACGGAGATTTATTGAGTGTTGTGCCTGCGAGCAAGACGTTGATTTAAAGACATGATCTCTGTGCCGCCTAATTTGTGTTTATTTGTTTTGGTTGTCCTTTAAACATCTACATACTCGCATAAATCCTTCACCAGCTATGGCGAGGCTATCAAATCGGGTCAGGGGCAAGATTTCTGCCCCATGCCTTCACAAAGGAAGGGTTGAATGACATTCAAGTTTAAAGACACTTGAAACAGCTGATTCTGGTTCAAGAGTCCAGATGGCAGGAATGCCAACTGCCCCGCCACATGAACTCTGTACTGAACACTGTGCCTCAGCTATGCCCATCATTGTCTGAACCAACATGCCTCTAATGCTCGTCATTACTGAAATATTGATGGGTGCCTTGCTTTTCCAGTGACTTGCTATTTGATTTAAGCTCAGCACATCCATAGCCTGGTGCCAAGTACTGAGTCGCTGTGCCATTCTGAACATCTTCAATGTACATGCTATCTCTGTCTTTGCTCTGTTGATTTCCTGGTTAACCAATTCTTACCTTCCCCCCATTCTAGATCTTTGTGTTGTTGATTACCACTTAGTTAATGAATCATTGCCTGAACCTACATTTTTGTATCTGGATGTTCCATTTGGCTTGGATTGCTTCACTGGTCACCTGGTATTGACCCTACTGGTTACTGATTGAACCTCATTTCTCTCTGTAATTGGATCCCCAAAGGCAGTTCATTAGAGAATACTTCACCTTCTACATGGATCCAGCAGAGTGGAGTAGAGGCTGACTCGACAGAAAGAACAACTGACTGATCTGATCCACCTGTCGAGTGAAGTTATGCTTATGTAGATTCAGGCCCCACTGGCAATATCCTAGATACCCCCTGGACCCGTTAGCTGGAGATCCCGTTTGCTGATGTATCACCATCCCTGTCTATCTACAGGCTAGATGGAAAAGCCCTACGACGTGGGCCTCTGTCAACAAGAGCAGCAGAATTCTGCACAATAGGGAAGATCTTGTCCTGCCATCACCCCGGGATCCTGTTACCTTGGGGCTGCCCTGATGGTCTAAACATGATCCAGTTCTGTCCTGGACTGAAGGGGAATTAGTAACTTGGGGAAGTGAGTGTTAGAAGGGCTGGCTCTGTTGTCTGCAAAGCCACACAGGTTGAGATCCCACAAGTCCTTGAACCTGCTCTTATTCCCACCAAGTATCAACAATTCAGCAATGTCTTTAGTCCCTCTAGGTCATTGAGCCTTTCACCCAGTTGAAAGTAGGACTGTTCCATAGGTTTGCTACATGGGGTACCACCCCCTAGAGGAAGGATATATCCATTGTCAGTCCCGGAAACCCAAGCTCCACAAAATATAAATGAGGCCCTCGCTCAAGAAATAATACAGCCATCAACATCTCCTACCACCAAGTTTTTTTTTTATAATTAAAAAGGATTGTGGTCTCCATCCCTGCATTGATTATCGTGCACTGAAAATTGTAAGTGAAATTTTGGTATCATCTCCCTTTAATTCTCACAGCATTATATCATATTATATTGCATTATATGTGAAACAACCAAGTTGAACTTGAGAAGTGCATATACAGTGGAAGCTGCTTATAGTGATCACATTAATGACAATTTTACAGTAGGTTACTGCACAAATTAAATTACTGAACTGGGTATAATTCAAATGTGCTATAATATTCAATTCACAACTTTATATTGTATCAAAGCACTTATTGTAGTTTGTGCTGCATCTCTGTGGCTGTTTTTGGTGGTTTACCATAAGCTTCAATTAGTATATATTTGTCATTGAGAGTAAAGGACTTTCATTTTCCCGTCATGTTTAAGCGGATTATTTAAACAATATTTGTACAGGAATGATTCTGTCCCAAGCTTTTTGATACATGTAAGATGCTGATGACTATAGCCGTGATCACTATAAGCCAGGGGTGGCTAATCTTATCCAGAAAGTCTAATTTTTGCTGGAACTCCCTAATTAGATTACTAATCAGAGGACTGATTGGCCCGACGAGTCCTCACACCTGGGTTTGAACAGCTGACTTAAAGGTTATCACAAAAACCTGTATAGACACTGGACCTTTGTGGATAAGATTGCCCACCCATGCTATAAGTGGTTTCCACTGTAACTTGATTTGCATCCCTGATGGGGAGGAATGAAAAACAACTTTTGTAACCACAAGGGGGCACTATAAATATCTTGTTATGCCGTATGGGTTAGCCAACATGCTTGCAGTATTTCAGTCTATTGTGAATGAGGTATTCAGGGACATGATTAATCATTTTCTAGTTATGTATATATTGATGATCTGTTGATCAATTCTATTGACCTAGTTCCTCATCAACATTATGTGGCTGAGGTTCTGCCAAGACTCCTGAAGCACCACCTATTCGCTAAGATTGAGAAGTATGAGTCAGACAATCTCTTTCTTGGGATTTGTCCTTGGTCCTGGGGAAGTAAAAATAGAGGAACGCAAGGTCAGAGCAATATTGGACTATCCAATCCCGACCACTACAAAGGAGCTCCAGCAAATCCTCAACTTTTCCAACTTTTATGGAAGGTTTATTCTGAGATTTAGAGTAATGATGGCCCCCTGACTTCCATGATGAAACAGAAGTCCTGGAAGCTCACCTCGAACTCATACCACTGAGGTCAGAAACACAGGAAGTATTTCTAAGGTTGAAAGAGCCCTACCAGCCTGGGCCTGAGGATACTAAGACAGATGCTCTGTCCCAACTTTTTGATTCTTCACTGCAAGCTGATACCCTGGATTTCATCTTACCCTCCTCTTTCATTGTGGACCTGGTACGATGGGAGATTATGGATTCCCTACAGGACACCCTGCAAACATACCCAAGTCCACCCAACACTCCTGTGGGAAACCTGTATATATCTATCCTCACCAAGTCCCAACTCATGCAACAGAGACATACCTCCTTGAGTTCTGGACACCCAGGTATCTCCCGAACCCTGAACCTCTTGTGCCCCAAGTTCTGGTGGCCATCAATGTCCGATGATGTCTATGACTATATCCTTGCCTGTCCTAGTCTGTTCCTAATCAAAGTCATCACAAACATTCCCTACAAGTACATTGGAACCTTTGCCCCTCGTCGCACTTTGCCATGGATTATCAGATTGACTTGCTTCTGTCAACTATTAGTGGTCATGGTCAGATGCTCTAAGATGTGTCAGCTTATACCTCTTCCTTGTTTGCCCACCGCTGTGTCTCTTGCAGACTGTTTGTTTAACCAGGTTTTCAGGTATTTTTGCATCCCCAAAAATATTTCACATATGAAGTACGGAAGAATTTCTGCACCTGGCTGGGAGTGACGGTGAGCTTGTATTGGAGTATCATCCTTAGTGTATTGGCCAGATGGAATGCCTAAACCAAGAAATTGGCAGGATTCTAAGACAGTCTTGTGTTTTGAATCAAGCAGACTGTAGTCATTGTCTTCCATGGGCTGAATATGCACAGAACTCTATTTACCTTACGTTATTGAAATTGGAGTATTTGGTTGACTGGGAGGGTTACAGCCCTGAAGCGCAAACCTGGGTGCCAGCGTGCGACATCTTGGACCCATTATTGATTGCTGACTTCTATCATCAGCATCCCACTTGACCTTGTCCTTGGCCCCCTGGACACCCACCTTGCTGAACCCCTCAGCCTTCGGGAGCTGCCCATGGAGGGCACTATCATGCCTGAAGCCAATCAGCATCAGCCATGTCCATCTTTGACTGAACCGCCATGCCTGGATTTTCCTTTTGGCTCTGATTGCTTCTCTGGTTACTTGGTATTGACCCTGCTGGTTTCTGAACCTTGCTCCTCCCTGCAATTGAATCCGTAAAGTCTGTTCATTACAAAACAAACCCTGAGTTTTGGGTCTCTTAGTAGCGTTTATGGTAAAATCACACCTTCATGCAAGGATGCTGGCCAACAGTTCAGGTGGCATGAAAGTGCAATTGTGAACAAAGAGAAACTGCAAGCAGACTTTACGTCCTTCCCCATTTTAGAGGAAGCTAATGGCCCTGAAGTCACTGTGCCTTAGCAGCCCCAGACTGCTGCCTTCAATCAACAGCTTTGTGCTTTCATAGTTTGAGAGTAAATATCTTAAGGAGTTTGCTGATTTTTTAACAAACCTGATGATCGGTACTGACAAAGCTGTTATTGTGGGTGATTTTAATATTCACATGGAGAAAGATACCATAATATCCTCTTGGACCAATTAGAAGGTATAGTTGGCATTATGGGGACAGCACTCTCTTGGTTCCGCTCATATTTAAATGATCGCTATCAGTATGCCCATGTGAACAGCGAATCATCCAAGGCCACCAAAGTTACATATGGTGTCCCACAGGGATCAGTACTGGGCCCACTACTGTTCACCCTATACATGCTACCTCTTGGAAACATTATTAGAAATCGTGGTGTTGGGTTTCATTGTTATGCAGATGATACACAGTTATATATATCTGTTAACCCTGATGATACATCACTCCTAT
>JAODJW010000040.1:264917-275878 GCA_026777045.1 Hyperopisus bebe | reverse complement strand
GGGCTCCCCCTTTGAGTCTGGTCCCTCCCAAGGTTTCTTCCTTCTAGGGAGTTTTTCCTTGCCACTGTCGCCTATGGGTTACTCACTGCGGGCTTTGGGTGGGGATGCTGTAAAGCGGTTTGAGACGATGTAATGTTGTGATAATGCGCTATACAAAAATAAATTTGTTGTTATTGTTGAGAATAAAACTGCAAAAACAAATAAGCCACACTAAGAACACGTCTAAATGTTTATGATAACATTCCTGTATTTGGTGTTTCATTTTAAGACTGTCATGAATAGATTAGGATAAAGTTTGTTTAGGTGAGGAGATTTCAGGGCACGATTCAGCATATGTAAGAATATACCCACCTGGCTCCTGACTGGGGAGAGCACACTCAGAAAGGTTTTAACCACCTGATTTATTGACTACTTAAAGATAGCAGGCATCATTATAAATGTCTAAGGGTAAAGAAGCATATTGGTCAGTTAAAGGCCAGAATACAGACAAGTTATTAGGTCAAAAACGAATTGGGTTTTCTGGAAGTGAGGGGGAAGAGCCCGTACCCCTTTGGATATGAGCCCAACCAGCCCATTTAACTGTGAGCCAATTATTCCAGTAATCACCAGGAAACACCCACACCTGCATGCTGATAAAACATGGTGGGACAGGCTCGGTCGTCACACAACCCACTAACTCATTAGTCCACCACAAAAATGCCCATCATGCCAGAAGGCCTAGAACCAAGTTAATTTCCTGTGAGAAAAAGTTCCAGATATCTGGATTGTAATTTTTCTGGAGTGAAAAAAGGTAAAACAAGTCTAATCAATTTTTTGAAAAATGGCTAAATGATATCCTCTCAGGTGAATAAATGCATCTAAATTGCATGAAGTATGTGTGCCCAGTAAGGCTGAGTAACATGGACACCTGTGGCAGTAGGTTTATGCACTGTGTGTACCCATGGCATTTAGACTTGTTACTTGGCTATAGTTACTTTTTTTGTCTCATTAAGTTTGCCACAGAAACATAAAAAAACTGAATGAACTGCAAACCTATCTACCTCTACGTGAGGAATTTCCTCATGTACCTTATGTATATTTGTCTCCTGTAATATGTTCATATGTTTACATTACACTCTGTTTTTGATATTTTGTCTTATGTTTGCTCTATGTCAATTGTGCCCACACAGAACATGCAGATTAAGATTTTTGTTGCATGGTCTGACTGACTATTTTACCATGCACATGACAAAGTTCTTAATCTTAATAAATAAATCATACAAAAATAAACTTTTTTGTCATGGGGCATCACACTGTAAGACATCTACAGGTAGTTTGTTGTTGGGTATTTTCTCTGACTGCCTCACTGCTTGTTCCAGGGAATGGGTTTCACGTTGGTGTGATGAAATGTATAATGTTGTGTTCCATTTTTAACCAATATGGCGCAATTTATCCACTATTTCTTCAGATTTAATGTGGAAACCGTAACTGCTGGTGTTTGTAACTGTAAGCACTTGCATTCTAAATGTTCTACAGGATTGCAATGCTTGAAGTAGTGAAACAAGTTCTGAGTTGAAATTTCTGAGTTCGGGTTGGAAATTTCTGCTGTACCACCCCCTGAAGTCGGAATTCCTACTTGGAATCTACACAACCCTGAGTTCAGAATTCAAGATGGCTGCGTCCTTTATCAACAGAAGTAAAAGCTGAGGTTTTGTACTGTTTATTAGCACTTATGTCTTATTTGTGGCTCATTAAATCAGTCATTTACAGTACTGCCCAACTGCCATCTGGGAACGTGTTGCTGTGGTGTTTTTATGTGCAAAATACTACATAATGTGTTGTCATCAACTGATATTGCTAACAAAGGCTAACAATTAACTAGGTTAGAACTGGGGCCTGTTTCATAAAGCAGAATTTCTTGCTTAGGCGGATAACTTGTTGGGTTTAAGGTAGTCTGGGCTAAATGTAAATGAACAAAGATAAAGATAATTTAAATTGAAGTAAATTAAATCCAACAAGTTATCCAGCTAAGTAAGAAGTCTTGCTTTTTGAAACAGGTCCCTGGCAATTCTAAATGGCCAAATAATAATTTTTGTTAATTAATTTTCTGATTTTTATAGTAAAAACTTAAACATAAAATAAAACACAATATAATGTGGCAACGGGTGGACCGAGGCATCGTAGGAGCAGAGAGAGACATGGGGACTTGCTTGCCGGGGAAATCATGCTCTTTATTAACACTCCTTAACCATTGTATTGTTGTTTTTAATGTTATTGATTGCATTTCCCTATTGTCGTGCGTGTGTTTCCCCGTGTCTTGTGTGTACCCAGTCCGACCCTCGCATGTATTTACCGTGTGTAAATCTTCCACCGTATGTACATCTTGTAGTTCAGCGTCTGACAACCTTATGTTTCCCGTCTGTGCATTTGGGTTCGGTGCGCGTTGGTTGCCTGTTGTGGTCCTTCAATTTATAATTGCACGCAGAGCATGCTGGGACTTGCACCCCACCGGTGCTACGCTAGTAGGTATCTGTTCATCGACCAAATTTTGTACATGAATCAATGCATTTTTTTTCACAAAATTTCTGGTCGTAAACCAAAAAATCAAGCCCCCACACTGAGGATGGCAGCACCGTGCCCCATGTTTCATGTTCAAACACAATACCAGGTGTGACCCAACTAAGCCAAGTGAAAGTCAGCAGTTCTTTGTCTCTCTCTCTCACTTTCTCTCTCAACATCTATGCTCCAACCCCAGGCGTGTGACTTGTGGCACCACTTGAAGGAGCTATGAATAACTGCAGGGCATTCGTCACACAAACACACCAACACATGCCAGAGCTCTGTACCTGTGCAAGCCCCTGTCCTGAGCAGATGGTGGTCTGGACATCTCTGCTTAGCCTGCTGCCCCTGTGACCTGACCCCGGATAAGTGGCAGACAATGGATGGATGGATGGACCCCTACAAATGGCCTGTAAACAAATGGACATAAGATCCTAACAAGTTCCCTCTGGGTGCTTATGGAGACATTGTCAGTGACCTTGTTTTAGAAATAAGTTCATAAACATTCAATGCACTGAGAAATTATAAATTGCTTGAAGCAAACATGCTGGCAGATCACTGCTGGCTGGGTGCTACACCTTTGCATTTTCAAGTCAATAACACCATTGTATTAGCAAAGGTAGGCTTTCCATTTTGTTATTGCTGTTGGACACTTATTACTCTGTACATTGATGGTGTCTTCTCAGTACTTACCTGTAATTTACCTATTATGTGTCATTTTTCTGGAATATGGTGGCATCCAAATCTTCTTTCTACAACATTCATTGTGTGAGAAACATATTTGCTAGTGAAATCCGATGTAAATAAATGACTCATGTTAGCATTTTAGCTTCCTGAATGTAGGGTAGGGTTACACTGATAGTGACATGACACATATGACTGTATAAGTGAGTTTGTAAGTTTTTGTTTTGGCTGTAATGCATGTCTTTGGTACAGGTAACGCAATCCCAGCACCTGAAAGGCCCCTCTGAAAGCCTGTAATATCACCAGCCCTACTGCTGTGGTGTGTTCTGCACACTGCACATTAGGAGTGCAACAGATCACAAAACTCATGGCTGGGATCATATTTTCATGGATCAGATCATTTTTCAGATCAGCAAAAAAAAGGGTGGGGCTGGGTAGAGAAATATAAGGTAACACTTTTTACGAGTGCCGTGTCTACAAGAATATATTAACACATTCATAACACATCATAATGCATTAAAATAGTGTTATAAACATCTCTATAAATATTTATAAAAGGGCATACATTATAGCATGTTCATTATGCATTATGAAAGTTTTATGAAGCTCTCATCTATAATGCACTATAGATACCTTCATAATGCACTACCAAGCAAAAGCTGCTGTTCTCTCTGTGCTGCCTGCATACTGCACATTATTTAAAGACCCTCCAGCAATTAAGTCCCAGTTCTCTCTCCAGAATAAGACACTTGCTGGATGTGAACGTTCTGTCTTGTTGCAGCACTGCGATAGACTGATGCATGTGGCTGATGTGACACTGAAATCTCCCATGAATCCTCCACTATCCCTATAAGAGTATAAAGATGGATCCAGGGTTCCGCCACAAGGATGGAAACCACATTGTTCTTCTGGATTCGAGGTTTGATAAACAACGGACATTTCTCTCCAGTACCCTGGCATACACCTCCCCAGGGAGGCTGAGGAGTGGGATCTGAAGTTGGAACTGTCCCTTATCTCCACACAATGCTGAAAAGGCGTGTCGGTCAAGACAGCCCAACAACATCAAGAGCTTTCAGGAACTCAGAGTGAATCTCATCCACCCCGGGACCCTCACCACTGAAAAGGTTTTAGTTTACTACACCTCTGCGAGATGCTCACAGAACACATTTACTAAACTTTTGGATCTTCCTGGTCTATCCGGCATCTTCCCTCACCATCGGATCCAACTCACTACCAGCTGGTGATCAGTTGACAGTTCAGCTCCTCCTGAGTGTTAAATTCCCCCAGCAGAACAATGGAGAAGTGGAGGCACCTTCCAGCACCCCCTCCAAGGTCTCCAATAAGACCAGATACTCTGGACTGGTGTTTGGTGTATATGCACGGGCAACAGTCAGAGCCTGTCCCCAGAGCCGACCCAACAAGTCGAAGGAACGGCGACCCTCCCAGTCACCGGGGTGAATTCCAATGTAATGGTGCCTAACCGGAGGGCTATAAATAAACCCACACCTGCCCGGCGCCTCTCACCATGGGCAAGTCCAGAGTGGAATACAATCCAGTCCCTTTATTTATATATACACAATATATATTTTACATGCACAATTTTTTCCTTTTAATTCAGTGTATTTTTTTTTTACTTTGAGTCACCATTTTTCCTTATGATTCCCCTAGCTTTGCCACAAATGGACTGCAAGCAGAAATCTTTTTTTTTTTTTTAATAATTCATACTAAAATAAACTGTTGGCTGTCAGATTTTAAACTGCAAAAATACTGCCACGACACTGGCGTCTTCTTACCTTTTTACCAAAATAAATGCTGCTTGTGGCTGTCACCTTCTGCACTGACAACTGAAAGTTCTTCTGAAGGAGCGCTTATCTCTTCCATAATATTACCAAAAGAATAGCATCTGTGCTCCGCTAACCCAGCCAACCTTGCTGTGGGTAGGTTGTCTGTTATGAAAAGACTACCATAGAATTGGCTGGAATTGCATTAGTTTCTGTGATGTGATAGGCTGACGTGTGCTATCAAGCATTGTTCCTTATTAACAGTTCAACACAGTTGCACATTTTCTTCTTGTTTAAATTTCATATAATGACAATGTCTTTTGTGTCGCCCAGTCCTATCCCATTGGTAAATTTCACAGAGTGGACAGGACAGAAACACTGTAATAAAATGGGACTTAGCATCTGAACAGCTGCTATTTAAATTTTCATTGGGAAAAAGTGCCTCAGCAGAACCCTCATTTCAGGACACCTGCAGAGCAGCAGCAGAACCCTCACTTCAGGCCATCTGCAGTGCAGCAGCAGAAGCACCGTTTCACAAAGCACAGCCCCAACAAGGGGGCCCTGATGTTAGGGATCAGTGCGGGAAGCACTCAGACCCAGACGACACACATCGTACAGGTTAAGGTCAAAAGTGTGTATCTGCAGAAGGCAAACATAGTAATAAAGGGTAACCCAGAGCCAGGTAGAGGTCAAACATGAAAAGCCCAATAATCAGGGAAGAAGAACCAAATCACCAGAGGCAGTGAAGCAATATACAAGGGGGAGATCAGGTAAGACAGCCTAAGGCACGGCCTCCCTGACTCCCCCAAAATATGTGGCATTGGGACAGGGTCTAGTGGGATCAAGTTACCCCATCAGTTATGAGATGTGTTTGTGAAGGAGGGGGGCACATGGCAGCGGAATGGCCAGCAAAGTACAACTGGGCCTTTCTGTCCCCTAATCTGCTGCCCCTGGGTGATGTGTAAACAAGCCCTTAAAGGGCAATCATTGCACGAAGAATGTGGACCTTTCCATCAGGAGCACAGGGTGATCCCTGAAGGCCTGTGGGTTCAGAGAGTAGCTTCGCCAAAATGCCATGTCTCACCACCACAATGCTGGCACTGTCTTCCTGGCCCAGCAAGAATGCCTGCAGCAGCCGGGCTGACGAGTAACAGCCTGGGATGTGTGCAAGTGCTGCGGTCTGCCTGGGGTGTGGAGCCTCGCCTGCACTTTTATGTGAGCATCACTGGGGCCCCTTGTGTGTGGGTGAGTGGTGGGCGGGGGGGACCTGAATGAGTTTCCCCAGGGTGGGGCAAAGGCTGCAAGGAGGCGAAAGGCATCTAGCAGGATGTGAGCAGCAGGCTGTGCAGGGAATGGGCCTATGTGGCTGGCAGGGATGTCAGCATAGTGACGCTCCAGCAGGCCCTGAGCATGGGCTTCACAGCCCCCTCTTAGCATGTGTGGTACTTTATACCCCAATGTGAGGCACAGTTGTACACGTCTGAAATCCCAGATTCGGCCAGGGACAATAAGAAAGATTTGCTTTTTGAAATGTGGAGTGCAAAGAACAATTTATTATGCAATTCCCCAAAAAGATATAAATTAATATTAAATGCTATGTATAAAAATCAAACGACCATTCTTGAAATAATAATCATTCAAGTAGTAAACAAAAGGATTTGCAAAATGACCATACGAATTACAGCTCGGAAAAAATAAATAAATAAAGTAACAAGTAATAATAAAGTAAACGGACAAAGGGGAATACAAACATAAGGTAAGCGATCTTCTAACCGCAATGTAATCTTCAATTAAAAGTAAAAAAATAAAGTTTTGTGTTATCACTATGCTGGGTTCTCTTGCATGGAGAAGTGCACGCCTGTACCTCCACCATCCAATACTAGAGCAGAGAAAAGGGATTGCATTAAAAAACTCGCGCCGCTTTTTGATAAAAACGGGATGTGACGTCAAACCAAGGGTCATATTTTTTTTCTCTCCGTACGTGAAAATAATTTCTAAAAATAATGACTTTATAATAACTTGATTAAATAATAAAATTAGTTTATGGAAAACAAACTCTCCATTTGTAACCATGTTATTTATGGGGGTTACACGTGGGACCCCCTCCGCGGCCTGCCCAGAGCCAGTCCCCACTTATTTGGCATGGAGGCTGTGTTCTCCCCCTGCGGCACAGCATGCAGCTCCAGCAGACAGAAATGTCACTCCTAAACAACAAAAAGCTCTGGCAATGAAATCTCACTGTACAGCCCGACCAGGACAAAGATACACACAGACACACACACAGTAAATGTCACTGCTTAACAGGCTGAGACATGCTGCAATGTAACATAACCTGATGCAAAAACACACTTTTTATAAACCCAATTTTTGCAGCTTGGTATTTTTATGAAGCAATTTTTATTACCTTGCTTGAGGGCAAGCTCCCCTGGGACTGGAAGCTGGCAACGTTCTTTGTCAAGGTCAGTAACCAGTAATCTATCTGCTGCATTATGCACAAAATAAATGGGTTCTAAAAAGGATAAGGTCCTGTAAGGTTCAAAAGTAAATATTGAGGTTCTGTATTAAGGGTTCCAGCTGAGGTACTGAGGTTCTGTATGTTATTAAGAGTTCCAAACAGATACTAAAGTTCTGTGTATGCTAAGGATCCCACACAGATATTAAAATTCTGTATATTATTAAGGGTTCAAAAAGAGGCTCTGAAGTTCCAGAGCAGACACTGTTTGTCTATGTTATTGAAGGTTCCCAAGTAGATACCAAGGTTCTGCATAATATTAAGGGTTTCAAAGCAGAGAAAGAGGTTCTCCCAAATATATGTTATTTACACTCCCTCTTTCCCCCAAAGCCCACTTCAGAAAGACAGTGAGAGGCCTTCCTCCGATTGTTTGGGCCAACACATGGCTCTTGATGCTTTTATGAGAATATTTTTGACTTTGGGAACCAGTGCTTCACATAACAAGTCCCACGTAATTACAGAGCTGCCATATGGCCAGAGCTATTTAAAGCAAAGCTCAAACTGCTGTGTCAGTGCACAGCAGACAGACACATTCACACACACACACACACACACACACACACACACACAAAGGTTTGTAATTATATCTTTGTGGGGACATTAATTTCTATGGGGAAAAACTCTCATCATAACATGATGACCTTAATTCCTACTCAGCCCTAACCTTAACAATAAATAACCAAACAAAATACGAGACGGGCATTTTTTGTTTTTATGATTGCATTCACGAAACTTTGTGGGGACCTGAAAAATGATCCCCATATGGTCAAAATAACAGGTTTTTATCACATTGTGGGGATCATTTGTGCACGCGCACACACACACACACGGACACACACACACACGCACCCGCCTCTTTCACAGTCTACAAACAAAACAAGCTGGTGTGGAGAGCTGAGCTGTGGTGCTGTTCCGGGAGGATGGTAAAGGTATTTACTCAGAAATATTGTGAAACCAAACAACATGAAGCTGCATTAAACTCTCTGCATGAGTTTTGCGTTAAATACTTGGTGATTACAGCTCAGCTCTTTTATCAGCCTAAAGTGCTTTAAATGGACTATAGTGTGTCCTGGGGGGAGGGGGTCCTCACTACAGAAAGACTGCCTGACCAGAAAAAAATGCCTTACATATAAAATGAGCCACTTTAACATCTTTGTTATGACTGAAACATGAGTATACCATGTGCTAATCTGAATCCTAAACAGAGGGGCTGCCCTGCCGAAGAGAATCTCATATCTGTATGTTATTGGCAGAATTGTAACTTGGCTTTTTATGACAAAGACCCAGTGCAATGCAAAACAGATGTTAAACGTGTTTGTTAAAAAAAAGTTTAGGGAGAGCAAGCAACAGCAGGATAGAAGAAGCAGCGACCGTGCTCTCCCTCCACTTTAGGTTCTCATCATGTCTCTGAGCACATCCAGTAGGAAGGCCTTCTGGCATCCGGGCATTTCTTTGCTGCATAGGATATATGGCCTTGTATCAAACTCCTGCATCTTTGACTCAATAGAGGCAAGATCTACATTTCTGCAAAAGGTGACCATGAAACCAGGCCACTGTTTGGGGTGTTGCCTTGTCCATTCGGATGGCAGGCAAAGGTCTTCATCTGCGTTTGGTTTAGAAAACATCCCTTTGCTGGGTAGGCAGTCATTCTCATCATAGCTGGAGGCCTGTGGAGTTGTAGGCATCAGACAGCCAGATGATGGTCTGCGATGTCTCATAATATTTGGATGGCTGGTCACACCAGGCAGAATATTCAACACCTGTCAATTTTTATATTTATATCTCTGGAAGGTCTAGGAGAAGGTGTAATTATACATGTCATTCCCGTCATCTTTTGAATATTAAATGGCAGAAAAATCAGGTCATAAGAACTCAAAGTTATACTGTGGAAGATTAAATGAGAGTGGACGTATCTTACTGCGTTGTTAAAATCCACCCCTCAGGGAATCACAGACTCAGGTAAAAGATGCTAGTTGTCCTCAACCCTCCATCATCCATGCTTTGTGCTTCAGGACTCTGGTCACTCCTTACTATGGCAGGACTGGGGGTAGTGGTCTGATAAGGGTCTCCCCATAACCATGGCAATGGAACCATGGTAACTCCTGACCGGTCGAGAAAAGATCAAGTTTGAAGCATTGGAAACACTGTACACAGATGAAAGCAGCAATGTTGGAGCGTGGGGCCAGTCCACCTCCTTCCCCCCCTCCTAAAACACCCACACATGCATGCACACCCCCCACCACGTCTGTTTGTACTTTATTCCAGTCTAAATACAATGGCTTTCAAAAAGACCCGCCCATCTGTAAGGAGTTAGCAGTAAGAACAGCCAAATCGAATGAGAGAGAAAACAAACCAATCAATCAGCCAAGGAACACAATGTCGGTGCAATGTGAGATGACTCCTTCAGGCTGCTCTACTTCGAGCTGTTCTTCTTTATGCTGCTCCCTTTCACGCTGCTCTCTCAAGGTGCTCCCCTTTGCATGGCTCCCCTTCAGGCTGCTCCCCTTCAAGCTACTCCCTTTGTGCTGGTCTCCTTCAAGCTGCACCCCTTTGAGCTGCTCCCCTTAGCACTGCTCCCCTTCAGGCTGCTTCCTTTCATGCTGCTCTTTCTTAAGCTGCCTCTCTTCCAGCTGTTCTCCTTCAGACTGCCCTTCCAGCTGATCTTGTTCAAGCTGAAAGCATTCAGACTGCTTCCCTTCAGCCTACTCTCCTATGAGCTTCCCATCTTGCTGCTGCTTCCCTTAATGCTGCACATCTTCGAACTTCAAACTGCTCTTCTTTCTTTAAGCTGCTCCTCTTCACTGTGCTCCCCTTTGAGCTTCTCAGCTTTGTGCTACTCCCCTTAAATCTGGTCTCCTTCCCGCTGTTGATCTTTGCACTGCCCCAGTTCAAACTGCTCCTCCCCAGATGCATGGAATGGGGTAGCAGGTGGTGGCCTGGAGGTCATCGCATGAATTCCTGAGGGGGGAATGCTAGCTGTATCATTGACGGTGGGTGGAGTAAACCTGAAATAGCCAGCAGCCCCACAGGCTTTATCGGTTGATAGCATCAGGTCAGCAGTTTGAGGTGTGTCTAAGGTGATAATGGGGCTGATGATTAGGGCGGTGTGAATACTCCTGCTAACCATAGCCCCCATCCCCACCATGACGTTCTGGAGAGGCTCCGTGTCACACCGGCATATTTTTGGCCATGCTGGTAAACACAACATACCGCTGCTATTTGTGTTGGTGCAACCAAAGCCTGGGTGTTTTACAGCCGTTTACCACAGAGCGAGTCTCTAGGAGAGACTTAAATCCCTCTAAACCCCAGTAGGCAGGCTGGCATGGGTGTGAGGGTGTGCATGTGTATATGATTGTGTGTGTGTGTGTGTGTGTGTGTGTGTGTGTGTGTGTGTGCAAGTGCATGGAAAGATGAGCATAACTGGTTGAATGTGCACATTAGTATGT
>JAODJW010000040.1:243239-264817 GCA_026777045.1 Hyperopisus bebe | reverse complement strand
TGTGTTGGTGCAACCAAAGCCTGGGTGTTTTACAGCCGTTTACCACAGAGCGAGTCTCTAGGAGAGACTTAAATCCCCCTAAACCCCAGTAGGCAGGCTGGCATGGGTGTGAGGGTGTGCATGGGTATATGATTGTGTGTGTGTGTGTGTGTGTGTGTGCAAGTGCATGGAAAGATGAGCATAACTGGTTGAATGTGCACATTAGTATGTCCATGTTTTTGTGAAACATGGAAAAAGCTCTGTTTTTGTGGTCATATGTCTGTCCATTTGCTTGTCTGTCTGTTTCTCTGTGTGTCTGTGTACATAGGTGTGTGTGTGCCTGTGTGTGTTTGTGCCTGTCTGTATAAATGTGTGTAAGATTGAATGCAACTCTATTCAGTTTTTTTCCCATTCCGTTTTGTCAGCTCAGTAATGTTTTAAACCCATCAGGATGAAAAACAAAGAAAGAAAAAATATTTGTGGTTTGTCTGGTATGTCTGCTATTTTTTTTTTCTACTAGCAGAACCTGATACATGTGAAGTTGATAATGTAATGATAAGACAATCAAATCCACTCAAGTAAATGGCATAAAAAGCAAGATGTGTTACATTGTTTGAGTCTTCTCAAGACTAATAGTAAAATAAATGAGACATACAGTTAATACAAAGAAGGTGAATAAGACTGTCATATCACAATCAAGGCATCACCCAAATGCAGGCTGTACATGGTGAAAACCCTCGTAGGAGAGTCTTACTGAGCACAGGACAGGTTACAGGTACTGACAGGCAACAGTGGCTGAACAGCGAACACAGAACTGGGAGACCCTCATATACCCGACTAAAAAAAGAGCAAACACAAGGCAGGTGTGAGTGGTTAACAAAAAGACATGAGGTAAGACTAACGAGTTCTAGGCATGGCTAGTTTAAAGCCACGCCCAAAGGAAAACAAGGGGATGAGACAGGCGGAGCAGGCTAGACATGAGAGTAACCCCTCCCCCCACAAAGGTGTGCTCTCCAGGTCAGGCAGGAGAGGGGGCCAAGGGAACTAAAGGAAAGGATGGACACATGGGGCAGAACCACGTGAACAAGGCAGGGTCGAACAGTGGGCAGACGCTTGGGACCCAGGACCTGGGGAGACAAAACAAAACCAGGAACAAGGCCAGGTAGACTGAACTGAACACTATACTAAAGGAGTGATGGCGGACATCACAGGGTATACCAAATAGGTGAAAACATGGAACAGAATGCAGAAACCTAATGGGGACCATGGAACAGAAGGTGCAACAACAATGATCATATGGACAGGAAACACCACTAAGCATGGCAAAAAAGTATAGGGACAACAAGGACAGGGCCAGAGACATGAGAGAACCAGATAGGGCACAGATCATGGGGAAACAATGGCAAAAGAGGACAGAAGGGCAAGAACCAAGGCACACAAGTGAAAGAGGTTAGATAGGGGAGTCTGGAGGACCCCCCCAAGTGTTGTTGAGCCAGCGGAGCCAAGTGGCATTGAGGGAACAGCTGGGCTTGCACAGGGGAATGCTGAGGGACCCGTAGGGCAAGCGCTGAGCACTGTAACAGGAGTGTGCTATAGAGAATGCAGTGCTAAGGGCATCACTGGAACTTCCAGGGTGAACCCCATAGCTGCCCAGGGGCCTGTCAGGTACAAGCTGGGACAGGGACAGGAATTTGGATCAGAGAGCCCCAAGGGGCATGCAGGGCAGGAGGGTCCAGAGGGGCCTGTAGGGCAGGAGGGCCCAAAATGCAGGAGCTGGAAGTGGCAAGATGGCCATGGATGGTGTGTCCCTGTCTCCCTCTACAAGAGACTGAGACTCAGCCAGCTCTTCTCTTGAATGTCAGTTGAGACCGGTGACCCCTTTGATGCCCAGGATTCATGTGGCTTTAGCTTTGGACAGGGCTCCATGAAGTGGGTCAATGCCCAGAGTATCCCACTCCAGGTCCTCCAGGGGAACATCCTCCTCTGGACCGGACACGCCCAGGAAATCAGGTATGGGGCTGGTGGTGGCCGGTGCATCAGGTGCTAGGTTGGTGGCGGCCACCAGACAGCAACGGCAAGGTGGGGGTTTGGACAACCACCAGCAGCCTCATGCTGGGCACAGTTGTGAAGTCTGGTCAAGGTGAGGCGTACACTGGTGAGGGGTCAGATGGCGAAGCAGGCTTCACTTCACAGGACCCTGTTGTACCCCTCACCCAATGACCTCCTCCTGGAGGGTCCTGGAAACAGGGACAGGGTCCATGAGGAGGAGACACCAACCCAAATTCAGGATCCAAGATACAGGCTGAGTGGACAGCCAGGGGTGAAGCAGGTACCGATGAGGCGCCAGTTGAAAGTGGGTCCTTAGCTGACGAAGCGCTGGCCACAGATGAGGTGGCCAGTGGAGAGAAGCCAGAGGCCGGCAAGGGAGCCACAAGAAAGCAGGGGGAGGCCGGCGAGGCAGCCACAGCTGAGCAGGCAGGAGCCGGCGAGATGGCCACAGGCAAGCAGGCAAAAGCTGTCTGGGTGGTGATGGCTGCTGGTGAGCAACGGGAGCCATTTGAGCGGTGACAGCCATGGGCGAGCAGGTAGGAACAACCAGAGAGGAGGCGGCCGCCAGCAAGCATAGAGGGTCCGTTGGTGATACGGTGTCCACAAGAGAATCAGGGGCCAATGAAGTGGCCTCAGGCATGCAGAAGCTGCTTGGGCGATGGCCATAGGCTGGGTAGACTAAACAGGAGCCATCTGGACAGTTGAGGCCAAGACTGGACCTGATGAGACTCTGGGGAGTGAGCTTAGCCAAACCGGGATCTCCTTTGGTCAGTAGGGGATCTCAGGTTAAACCGATGAGCGGGGTGCAGCAGGGGCCTCATGCGGTGGGTTGGGTTCTTTGGTGGCAAACTGGACTGAGCTGTGTCCCCCAGAGGCCAGCTGGCAGAAGCTGTTTGGGTGACGGCCACAGGCAAAGCAGGAGCTGATATAATGGCTGGTAATGCGTGGTAGGAGCCGGGGTGCTCACAGGAGGTGACTGCAAGGCAGGCCTCTGTCAGCAGACAGAGCACGGCTGGAGCATCTGTCGGTGGGCAGAGCATGGTGGGACCCTCTGGCAGCAAGAGCAGCATGGTGGGACCCTCTGGTGGCAAGCAAGACACAGCAGGGACCTCAGGCAACAAGCAACGCACAGTAGGGGTACCTGGAGATTATCCGGACAAAACTGGAATCGCCTTGCAGTGGAGCTAGCTGAGCAGAGTTGCTTTGGGGAGACACCGCTAATTAAGAGTCATGCTGTGGCTAGTTTAGAGACACGCCCATGGGGAAACAAGGGGATCAGACAGGCGGAGCAGGCTGGATGTGACAAAAAGGCAGGCAGCCAGCCATTTTCTGAAATTGCGCATCCTGTTCAGGGTTGCTGGTGGTCCGGAGCCTATACCAGAGGCTATGGGTGCAAGGTAGGGAACAACCCATGATGTGGTGCCACACCATCGCAGGGCACACACACACACACACACACACACACCATTCACTTGCACACACACACCTATGGGCAATTTGGCAACTCCAAGTAGCCTCAGCATGTTTTTGGACTGTGGGTGGAAACTGGAGTACCTGGAGGATACCCCACAACGACATGGGGAGAACATGCAAACTCCACACAGATGGAACCCTGGCGGAGACTCGAAGCCAGGTCCCAGAGGTGTGAGGTAACAGTGCTAACTACTGCACCACCATGCTGTCCCACGTAACAAATAGATGAATTTTATTACATTTTATTAATGTGTATCACTATTGTCATAGGAGTAGGAAAAATTAGAAAGTTTATCACTGTGGTGAAAAAAAAAATCGGTCTTGCATCTCACTTTAAAATTACAAATCTGAACCATAGATGTTCTAGTCTGAGACTGACTGACAACCAAGTAGAAATGCTTTTATTTCCAAGACAACACTGAGAAAGTGAAAAACTTGAGACTGGAAAACCAGACTGGGGTACTACAATACTGGGTGACAGAAACTCTCCAGGCATGGAGATACACACATATAGACAAGTACCTAAGAGCTATCCACACATATGTTCATTTTCTGGGCCTTCCTAGATGGAGCCATGTCCTGGTCTGAGTGAATACTGTCACAGCAGCACACTACACGTGCCGCAAGTAAACCACAGTCATGCCAGGGCATAGCTGAGCCTGTTCCTACCAGCATAGGGTGTGCACCACAGCCATAGGAAGTTATGAACACCCCCACCCCTCCCCCATAATCACACACCCTGCCAGCCTGCCAGAACTTGTTTCTGGCCTACGCCTGGCGTGGCAGACAAAGCTGAAAGTGGCAGTCCATTAGAATATTCCACCTGTGTAACTGTATTGTGTATCACTGTTTGAACTTCCAATTGCACTGACTTTCACACAAGAGCTTCACTCACCAGCACACAACCAAGAACTAAGTGATGTGACAATAAAGTGATTTCATTTGATTCCACTTTGATAAGGCTGAGGATCCTTCTGGCAGTTTAGGAACCTTCTATTCAAACTGTACTGAAGATCATCTCCAAGCCCAGTACTGAAACTGTTTGGGTACCTTCTAAACCTTCTATTGAATCTATGCTGGAGATACACATTTAGCCAGTAAAACTTACTGCTGAAATTCTACTTAGAATTCATGGGTAACTTCCAAACTTTCTACTGAATCTGCCATTGGTATATATGGGTTACTTCTAAACTTCCTACCAAAATTGGACCAGGGATGACAGTTAGTTTCTAGATGTTCTACTGAAACTGCCCTAGGAATTTATGGGTAGCCTCTAAACTAGCTACTGTATCATCATCATACTGCCCGTTGTGGGGCTCATTATCAAAGAGTTCTCTAGCAGGTTTGGTCTTAGCGGATCACTTGCCTTACCATCTGCTCCTCTCTGGTGGAAACATTACCTGCAAGCGGATTCCCTGTAAGCTCTCCCCAGGTCATAGTCTAGGCCGTTCACTCACAATCCATCTAACCCTCGCTGTCCAGCCAAAATCCACAGCGCAGTAAGAAGGAAATGGGGAAATACGAGGGGGCACAGCCACTGGGGGCTAATCTGGGACCTGCCAAACAGAGGCCACATCTGGCAGCCTGTCAAAGCTGAAGGCTTCACTACTGTTTCTTGCCCCAATTAATTCCAGCTACAGCTCCGTCTCCCCTGACAGGGTGCTTATGTAGGCAGTCGGCCAGTCTCCAGCCCATTTGAACCAACAGAGTGTGTATAATGAAGTGGATTCTTTTTAAATTCCAGGATTCATGACATTTGACTCAGCTGTGAGAATTTTTCTTTTTGATTCCTAACCAGAACATCCATGCTGGGTGCCTGTGATCTTCAGACCCCAGAAGACAGTGAGGGATGACTTGGGGCTCTAGAACTATGCTTGTTTATAGGCTTGCCTGTGTACTGCGTGCATTTACAGACTCAAATCAGGGAGAGGGCAGCTCTGCTAACATGCTCCCCAGGTCTAATAGCTGCTGCCTATTCTTTGCCATAGATGGTGCCATCCTTTAAAGTAAACTCCACTTGAGCGCATTGATAAATACCCCCCCCACCACCATCACTACCTTTTAGCCAGTGGCGCTCCATTCGATGTTTCAAAAGTAGTTAAAAACAGTTAAAAAAAGACAGCTCTTGGCAATGAGGAATGATTCACATTACCATCTGTCCACCCTGTTTTCACTGCTCACAAGAGAAATCAGGGAGGGTCATCATTCTGGGAGGCTCCCTCATATGTCTATGTTGTGTCAGCGTGTGCTACCTGCTTGCACTTCTATATACATAGGCTTCTTTGGATCCTCCTGTTTGACTCAAGATGTTAATGTTTCACAGCCATTGCTTCGGCAACAGCAGAGAAACGGTCAGCAGCAGGTTAAGTATGAGTATCAGCCAAAGCAAGCAGCAGCTTTTGTGTTTAGAACTGAAAGCAGCAGAGTTTGTGCTTAGAACTGAAAGCAGCAGGCACTACAAATTAAAAGAAAATAATCTTGATATAAATCCATTTCAGAATTTTGGTTCTGCTGGAGGTTAACCTCGATTCCTGGAATCAAAATGTTTTCAGATTTTTTTCTTAACAAGACAGCTGGCTCAAACACATTGCTGAAGTGGTTTCACACCTGCAAAGCTTGAGGACATTGTGAACTGGCAGCATGCCTGTCTCGGCTCCCTGAGCTGGGCTCTGAACCCAAACTGCTGCAGCGACGCGTGCCAGCGCATTCATGAGTGCAAAGTGTTGTGGGAAAGAGTCAGCTTCACAACACCCCCTTTCAGGTGCCGCCTTTCAACAGAGAAGCGAGATTTCCTCTTAATGTCCTGCTTCATGGGGCACACATCTTCATTGCTGGGGAGACTCACACAAGCTCACAGCTCAGGTTTAAAAAGGGAAACCCATCTCCCATATATCGGGGGTCACTGTGACATGTGAAAGATGCTTCTTAGAGGGGCAGTGTGTGTCTCAGTGGGTTGGGGTGCTGTGTTTGTGATCAGAATGTCGCTGGTTTCAATCCTAGAGTTGGTACAGTGATGTCACCTTTGGGTCCCTGAGTAAGGCCCTTAACCACCAATTGCTCTAGGAACTGGCTGACCCTGCTCTCTCACTTGTACATTGCTTTGGATAACAGTTTAGTCTGCTAAATATGTAAATATACAATCACACACACGCTAGTGCTTTGCACATGGGCACACTAATGCTCACACTAATTATTCACATCATTCCACATACATGCATATGCACCTGCACACACACACATGCATATACACATGCATGCCAGCCTGTTGTCACTCAAGGCTACTGGCCTTTTGGCCTTCTTCTTGGGGTTCAGGGGGACTTTGGCTACTCTGAGAGACTCCCTCTGTTGTAAACCACTGTAAAACACTCAGGCTTTTGTTGTACAAGCACAAATAGCAGTGGGATGCCTCTCTGAGAGGTATCTGCTAAGTAACCCTGAGATGTCCTGGGTTATTGTCTGCCTTGTGACTGTTCCATGGGGGATAAGCTCTGGTCCCCTGGAACCCCTGCGTAGGACAAGTGGGTAGGCCTGGGAATTGGCACAGATGGCCCAAATCAAGTTAATTCCAATTCACAAGTTAACAAATCGATATCAATCACATGGGAATGAGATATGAAATACAATATACCAGCTTTCAATATTTGGAGTGATGTTTAAAAAACTCTAAATGAAGCACAAATTTACAAATGCAGACCTACCAGAAACAAATTGTGAACACCACTAATGAAAAGGTCAAAGGCTTGTATAACAAAATCTGATTTGAGGAACATAGGGGTATAGTTCTTTAAAAACAAAACCAACCTGTCTTTTTCAAAGCGCAAAAAAGACTAAAAAGCAAGTCAGAAACTCATGTCATGTTTCAGAAGGACTTCAACATAAAGATATGTGGCAAAAAATTAATTATAATCTTTTTATTTGAGGAATATGGGGTGTTGTTAGGGCCAGGAATCTGCCCTGACCTTAAAGTGCCTGATTGGATTCCATTTTTCCACGTTTAAGACACATTCAATAATGTGTGATCAAGACAGATCCATTGTAAAAACAATAACAGACACAGCACTGTAGCATTAACACTTCAAAAACATAATTGTATAAGTTACCCTTCATGACAAAAAAAAGATAATGAAAAACAATGCATAATAATAAACATAACATTTATTCTTATATTTACCTGTGAATACACCAAAATATTTCGTCCACACTTTTCGCTCTGCAGTTCTTGTACCCAGCTAGAAATAAATTATACCTGCAAACTTTTAGATGCTTTCATTTGCTTCAGTTACTCACAATGCTTGAAAAAACAGATAATTAGCAATATTCTCATTATTAACAGCAAGTCACACCCATAGTATCATTTCTCTTTACATTGTTTGGTTTTATTTCATCTTAATTATTTTGCTTTTATATAACGTTATTTCACATCACTTTAAGGAGTGCACTGAAAATGACTGGTGTGAGAATAAAGCCCTGCTTGACTTGATTTGCTTGTATTCACATGTGCGGAGAACTCTCTTACCATTTACTGACAATGCACCAAGATGGCGACATGAAGCAATTGCGCAACACTATTGCAGTCCTCCTATACAATGAAAGCAGCGCCACCTATACAATACAAGTAAAATTCAACAAAAATATTTTCTAAGTCATTAGGAAAAGGCATAATTTAACTAGATTCATCTCTGGAATTTTAAATCAATTTTTTTCAAAGTCTTCAAAACCAGAATCATGATTAACCATAAAATCGATATTTTTTCCCCACCTACAAGTGGGTATGGAAAAGGGATGGATGGGTGTCTGCTAAATAAAACTTACACTGCTAGCACAAAAAGACTTATAGCATTTCTGTTTCAACAGTGAATTTTTTACAAGCTGGGGGATCAGTTTTCATTTTTTGATCTTCAAGGCCTGGAGTCCTGTTCAAGCTGATCCTGTAAGTTTTACTCTAGCAATAAAGAATGTAATATAATTTGCATGAGAACCACAAACAGTGGTGTTTGGGTGTCACCTCCTGATTGCTGAGTTCTATGACTCATGGAGTTGGTGAAAAAGCCCTCATTATGGCATTCTGCCCAATCACTGCTTTGTCCCGGCCTCGCTGACTCATGCTCTGCCAGACTCTGAGACAAAACTCTCACGCATGCGAGCAAATAGTAGAACGCACATGGTGGACATCCCTCAGAAGTCACCAGTGTCTGGTTCTGATAACAAAGGAGGCTGGAGCAGGTGTGAGGACAAATAACAAGGGGGTTTATTGAAGGAAACAGGAACGGGGCAAACAAAAGCAGACTGTGTGGGGTCACACACTAGGGCAACATCAATGACTGGACTGGGGAGCACAGGACTGGGAGACATTCTTATACTGGACTAATAAGGGAGCAGACAAGGGGCAGCTGGAGTGATCCACTACAGGGCTGAAATGAGAGGTAAAACAAACACTTAACAAGCGTGACTCATTAGAGCCACACTAAGAAGACAACGAGGAGGTAGAAATGCAGGGTGTGACAGTCAGGATGGGTTTCTCCATGTCCTTTGTCACCTGCAGGACCGGAACCTTCAATGTGTGGTAGTGCTTTCTCCATGCCTGGAGTGGGATTCGCTGATTCAGGATTCCTCCTGCTATTTAATCATCATGATAAGAGAACATTTCCCCACAGGGTAAATTCGTGAACCCAGTTAGTATGGGGAGCAGTCCTCTGCCAGCCATATTTATAGTCATCTTTAGTTACTTAAACATGTTTCCTGTGTTTTTTGGTATTCCAGTTTTTTTTTGCAGATGGGTAAAAAATAGCCATGGAAATGGATGGGGTACAAAAAAGCCCATTACAGTGGTCAGGCCCTGACTGCCACCACATACATTCAAATATGAATTAAAAAGCTGACTTACAAACCAAAATGGCATAGTTGGTGTTCTGGACTCTATGCACTTGGAACAGCCATACCCCTGAGCTGGCCTGGTGAGATGGAGGGCAAACTGAGCTGGATAATGGGGACTATGGATTGGGGGTGCCTGCTTCCACTTGGGTTCAGGGCCTATGCTATGCTGGTGTTGACCTGGATCACTGGGGTCATGCCCTGTCCCATCAAAGTAACATCCCTCCCTTTCCAACAGTCCTTTCCAGGCAGTTATTGTACTCATTTTTGAGAGTATCAGGGTACAGGCTAGAGTCCCCGGTGAGGTAGGGGCTAGAATCCCCAGTGAGGTAGTGGTTAGAGTTCTCAGTGAGGTAGGGGCTAGAGGCCCCTGTGAGGTACGGGCTAGAGACCCCACTGAGGTAGGGGCTAGAGTCCCCTGTGAGGTAGTGGTTAGAGTTCCCAGTGAGGTAGGTGCTAGAGTCCCCAGTGAGGTAGGGATTAGATTCCCCAATATGGTAGGGGCAAGAGTCCCCAGGGAATTTGGGGCTGCAGTGCCATTTGAAGTAGGGGTTAGATGCCACTGTGAAGTAGGGGCTGGAGTCGATGGTGTGATAGGGGCTACTGTCCCTTTTGAGGTAGCGGCTAGAGACCCCGGTAAGGTTGGAGACAAAGTCCCGCAATTCTGGTGGTATTTTATTATTATATGCCCATCCTCTAGGGGCTAACAGAGGAAGCCCTAACAAGATCCAAAGGGGGAGCCCATCCTCTAGGGGCCAGCAGTGGAAGCCCTAACCCTAACCAGATCCAAAGGGGCCCCCCCACCTCCAGTGGGCAGCAGAGGAAGTCCTAACCCTAACCAGACCCAAAGGGGGAGCCTGTCCTCCCCAGCAAAGGGTCTAGTTAGGGTTAGGGCTTTTTCTGCTGGGGCAGTTCCTGGGAACTATCATTTCCCAACACCTGAAGTGGGAGAGCAACACCTCCTCCATCATCAAAAAGATCCAGCAGAGAATCTACTTCCTACGACAACTGAGGAATACAATCTCCCACAGGAACTGCTGATCCAGTTCTACTTAGCAGTCATCGAGTCCGTCCTGTGCTCCTCCATCACAGTATGGTTTGGAGCAACAACCAAACAGGAGAGGAACAGACTGTAAGTGTTAGGATAGCTTATTAATTAATTAATGATGCAGAGGAGTAGCGGCTCTACTCTGAGTCCTTCCCAAATGACCGAGCTTCTCACCTTATCTCTGAGGGAGAGCCTAGCCACCCTGCGGAGGAAACCCATTTCAGCCGCTTGTATTCACAACCTCGTTCTTTCAGTCACTTCACACAACTCAAGACCATAGGTGAGGGTTGGAATGAAGATCGACTACATCTTTGCCTTTTGGCTCAGCTCCTTCTTCACCATGACAGACCAATGCAGCGGCCGCATCACTGCTGACGCCGCACTGATCCACCTGTCGATCTCCCGCTCCATCCTTCCCTCACTCGTGAACAAGACTCCCTGATCCGGAGAGAGCACTCCACCCTTTTCCAGCTGAGGACCATAGTCTTGGATTTGGAGGTGCTGATTTTTATCCCAGCCACTTCACAATCAGCTGCGAACTGCTCCTGTGAGAGCCAAAGGTCATGGTCCAATGAAGCCAACAGAACCACATGATCTGCAAAAAGCAGAGACACAGTCCTGAGGTCACCAAACTAGACACCCTCAGAAATTCTGTACATAAAAGTTATGAACAGACTCAGTGACAAAGGGCAGCCCTGGCGGACTCCAACCCTCACTGGAAACGAGTCCGACTTACTGCCGACAATGCGGACCAAGCTCTGACACCGGTCGTACAGGGATCAAACAGCACTCCAGAGTTCTGGAGCACTCCCCACAGGACTGACACAGTTGAATGCCTTCTCCAAGTCCACCAAGCACATGTAGACTGGTTGGGCAAACTCCCATGCACTCTAGAGCTGGTGCACTGTTCCATGGCCAGGGCAAAAACCACACTGTTCCTCCTGAATCCAAGGTTTGACAATCTGATGGACCCTCCTCTCTAGGACCCCTGAATAGACTTTACCAGGGATGCTGAGGAGTGTGATCCCCCTATAGATTGGAACACACCCTCCAGTCCCCCTTCTTGAAGAGGGGGACCACCACCCTGGTCTGCAAACCAGAGGCACTGCCTCAGATGTCCACGCGATGCTGCAGATGTGTGTCAACCAAGACAGCCCTGCAACATCCAGACCCCTGAGGAACTCCGGGCAGATCTCATCCACCCTGGGGCCTGGCCACCAAGGAGCATTTTTAACCACCTCAGCAACCTCCAACCCAGAGATAGGGGAGTCCACCCCCAAGTCCCCAGACTCTACTTTCTCTTTGGAAGGCGTGTCGGTGGGATTGAGGAGGTCTTCGAAGTATTCCTTCCACCGACCCACAACGTCTGGAGCTGGTCAGCAGTGCCCCATCCCCACCATAAACAGTGTTGATGCTGCACTGCTTTCCCACCCTGAATTGCCGGATGGTAGAACAGAATCTCCTTGAAATCATCTGGAAGTCGTTCTACATGGCTTTGCCAAACTCCTCCCACACCCAGGTTTCTGCCTCAGCAACCGCCGAAGCTGCATTCCGCTTTCCCCGCTAGTACTCATCAGCTGCCTCCGGAGTCCCCCAGGCTAAAAAGGCCCGATAGGACTCCTTCTTCAGCCTGACAGCATCCCTCACTGCCGGTGTCCACCAGCGGGTTCAGGGATTGCCACCACGACAGGCACAGCCACCTTACGGCCAAAGCTCCGGTCAGCCGCCTCCACAATGGAGGCACGGAACATGGCCCATTCAGACTCAATGTCCCCCGACTACCTCGGGACATGGGAGAAGTTCTGCCGGAGGTAGGAGTTCACGCTCCTTCAGACAGGGGATTCCACCAGACGTTCCCAGCAGACCCTCACTATACACTTGAGTCTGCTAGGCCTGATCAGCTTCCTCCCTCACCAACGGTTGACAGCTCCGCCCCCTCCTCACCGGAGTGTCTAATACATGCGGCCGCAAGTCCGATGACACGACCACAAAGTTGATCATTGAACTCCGGCCTAGGGTGTCCTGGTGCACATATGGACACCCTTATGTCCAATAACAAGACAACACTTGGGTTCAGATCGGGGGGGTTGTTTCTCCCAATCCCGCTCCTCCGGGTCTCACTGTCATTGCCCATGTGAGCATTGAAGTCCCCCAGCAGAACAAGAGAGTCCCCAGGAGGAGCGCTCTCCAACACCTCTTCGAAGTACTCCAAAAAGGGTGGGTATTCTGAACTTCCGTTTGGCGCACAAGTGCAAACAACAGTCAGGACCCATCCCCCCACCCGAAGGCAAAGGGAGGCTACCGCACGGTAAACCCCAATCTACAGGCACCCAGCCAGGGGGCAATAAATATGCCCACCCCTGCTTGGCACCTCTCCCCATGAGCAACTCCAGAGTGGAATAGGGTCCAACCCCCATCAAGGAGACTGGTTCCAAAGCCCAAGCCATGCGTTGAGGTGAGCCCGACTAGTCTAGTCGGAACCTCACAACCTTGCAAACCAGCTCAGGTTCCTTCCCCGCCAAAGAGGTGACATTCCATGTCCTTAGACCTAGCTTCTGCAGCAGAGGATCGGACCACCAAGGTCTCCACCTTCGGCCACCGCCCAACTCACACTGCACATGACCCCTTTGGCCCCTCCCACATTCTTTCTTCAGGCTGTGCCCAGCCAGGCCCCATGGGTGCAGGCACTCGGCATTGAGCCCCACCCCCAGGCCTGGCTCCAGAGGGGGGGACTGGTGACACGTGTCCGGGCAAGGGATAATGTGAATCTATATTGTTTGTCATCATAAGGGGTCTAATGAGCCGTACTTTGTCTGGTTCCCCACCCAGGACCTGTTTGCCTTGGGTGACCGTACCAGGGCCATAAAGCCCCGGGCAACTTAGTTCCTGGGATCATTGGAACATGCAAACCCCTCCACCACAATAAGGTGTCGACTCCAGGAGAGGTTACCAAAACAAGTTAGGAAAATATCACTGTGACATTTATGTCACATTGGACTTTAAACTTTAAAATATTCACAGAAAATTCAATGTGACATCTTTGTCACAATAAGAAAAATGGAAATGAGCTGCTAAGTTAATTTAGCTGATTCAGTTATTTTGAAATAATATATTTTCTGTTTGGTCCACATGATAAATGTGAACATGAAAAATTATCAATGCTGAAATAGCACAATTTTTTTTCTTCAGCACCACTGATACTCAAGGTTCTTCAGCGACAGATCTACTTTGTAGGAAACAATCTGTAGGAAACACTCCATAACAAGTGCTTGGCTGGCTGTGAGCTAGAAGATGAAAAACATTTTACAAAGAGAGGCAGAGGATCTGTTGATGCCAGGTCAAGAAAGAGGAAAGCATAGTCATTGTCAAATAGTACAATAACAAATCTGTTACCCCAATATCATCTTACTGTGCACTTGAGCCTCAAGACAAATCTTGACGTTGCAGAAAATTAGACAAACCATTTGTGGAGGTCAAGAAGTACAACACATTCATGGGGGGGACAGACCTCTTCGATGCATGCGTCGTAAGGTACAAGAACCACATGAGGTCATGGAGGTGGTATTCCTAACTGTTCACTGGCAAACCATCATATTAGGCATTATTAATGCATGGTTGATCTACCACCATGACTGTAAACCATGTAGTGTCTAAAAGCCACTGAAACAAAGCTTCCGGGCAGAGGTTGCCACTAGCCTAATACTTTTGCTTTCAGGAAGGAGTCGCCCAACACTTAATGCCTCATCTCCACCACCTCCCAAGAGTGGAGTTCCAGATGATGTTCATGCTGACCAGGTTGTATACTGGCCTGTGAAATGTCACAAGCATGGCTGCTGCAAATTCAAAGTCAATGCCACCACCACCACCCTCTGTGAGAAATGCAATGTGCGTATTGATTCATCGAGGAAGGAAACTATTTCAAATGTTACCATTTGGCATAAGCTAAACTGCTAAAAATGCTGATAACATTTATTTCAGGATTGCTTCCCTTCAATAGTTTTTTAATACTTTTTTCCGTTATGTACATATACTTCAATTAAGTACACGTACAAGACTGTTGTTCAGTTTTCTGCAGCTACAGTGGCTTGTTGAGAAGACCTCCAGTATGAGGCAGTCTAATTTATTTTTATTCAGTTTGCACATTTTTGTCTTGTAAGACAAACCTGAAAAAGAAGTTTTTGTTTAATCCTAACCAGTAAAGTTATAATTTTGATACATGTTGTGGAAATAGAAATAAAAAGGCAAATCTGTGTTACTAAGCAAAAAACAGAAACGTGTTCCATGTGGTCCATTTAGTCTGTTTTATATCCCTCATAATCTTCCTTTAAAGAGAAATGGGTCTGGGTTCTTATAGGTTAAGAAGATTAGTATGCCTAATGAATGTGTTAACAGAATAACGTGCTAGAATAAAAGCAGGTCTGCACAAAGCTGAGAAGTGGGGAGCGGCTGTGGTGTCTTCAGGTCCTGCTGCAGTCTTTCTGCTCACAGACTGTGTGGTGTTTCCCCTAAATAAACACATTCTCTGCAAAGCTCCAAGAGAGAGAAGAAGCTGAGAACTTTTTGGCTGCTCCCTGGCACATTCCTTTTTTTGACACGCATGTGTGAATCAGAGTCTGTGTATGTGTTTATATGTGTGCAAGTCTGTTTGTCTGCGTGTCTAATCTGCAGGTGCCATCTCACACGTGTGCGTCTGTGTGTGCGTGAGTGCTTCTTTGGCCAGAGAGTAGTATTCTTCCCCACTACCAGCTTAGGGTTCCCATTAGAGCAAGGTTAGGCAACCATGATCCTGGAGTGCCAGTATTCAGCAAATTTTCTATCTTACTCAGTCTGTGAGGAACCACACTGGACCTCAGGGAGAAAGTAACCAGCTCAGGGATCCCATTTTGACAGTAGCACCCATTCCAGAGCTTATTCGGGGTTTCCTTTACAGAGTAGCACTCTGAGTAACATGCTCCCCCCAGTGTCAGCTCAGGGTTCCCTTTAGACAGTAGCACCCTCCCCTAGAGCCCACTTGGGGTTCCCTTTAGAGAGTAGGACTCTCCCCCAGTGTCAGCATGGGGTGTCCTTCAGAGAGTGACACCCTCCCCTAGAGCCCACTCGGGGTTCGCTTTAAAGAGAAGCACCCTCCCCCAGTGTCAGCTCGGGGTTCCCTTTAGAGATCAGCAGATTTTTCCAATGCTGACATTCATTTTATACAGGAAGCAGCATAAGATTGACAGTGTGAGCTGCAAGGGTGTGTCTACTCAGCTGATTGTTTTGACATGCATATGTGAATCAGTGTCTGTGCATGTGTGTCTGTGTCTTTTTGTTTGCGTGCGAGAGTTGGGTGCCACCTGACACGTTTGTGTCTGTGTGTGCATGAGTGTTTCCTTGGGCTGTTCCACATACATCCTGTGTGTGGCTGTAAGCATGCCTATGGCAATGTAAGTAAAAATGCCCCCCTCTTCCCACCGTTTAGCCACAGTAATGTTGTGCAATAGCCCCATTCGGCTGGCAGGGTTGTTTTCCTGCACACAGCATCCTGTGCTGTGTGGGAGGTACAGGGGAGCAGGGCTACTCCTTTTCCTGCTACATACTCAGATGCCTCTCTTGACAGAAGCTGCTCATGTTGCCACATTTTAACCGCATATTACTGCAGATTGCTCTCACTGGAGTGGCTGGGCCGAAGTCTTGCACAACACCATAAGATTCCCTTTGAAGACTACTACTAGACTGTCCAGCTTCTTAACCAATTAGCTGCTTGTTGGCTGAAATCTTTCTTTGCGCCTAATTCGAGGCATTGTTCAAGAAACAAGGGGGGTGCTCCCTCCAAGCTGAGCCTCGCTCTGCAGGTGAAGCCACCTCCCTGCTGTTAAAGGCGAGGGGGAAAAATGCAAGGAATCCACCTTCCTCTTCGTGTTGGAACTTGGCAGAGTGCTTGCTGGCAGCTAGGCTCCAAAATCAAGCTCAGGAAGTTCTCTCTCTCTTTCTCTCTTTAACACACCCACCCACACACACACACACACACACACACACACGCAAAGCCCCCACCCTAAACCTTAACCCTTCCTCTGTTTTCCCTCCCGTTTAGCTTTGTGCTCAGGCCCCCACCCAGCGTGACGTTGGGCACCTTCCAAGGCACAGAGGGCGTCTCTGTCTGACACTTGCAACTTTAGCTCTTGTGTGTCACACTCTACCATAGACACCATCTGAGACCACAAGGATATATACATAGGCGCTTTCACACTGATGTTTTCTTTTGGTGTTTCATTAAACGGTGTGATTAAGTGAAAGGACCAGATGTACTCTATATTAAAATGTATATAAATAAAATAAAATTAAATTAAATAAAAAACCATTAGTGCACCTCGACGGCTTAACCTGTATCCATAACGAGCATTGTGCACTCGCACATTTCTAAAATGCACCACTTAAATACCGTTTAACAGTGCACCACTGACTTTAGACGCACAATGTCATTTCACTGCCTTAAAACAGTAATGTGATGACGATGCGGTCAGCCGTGCCTCATTTATAAAACAGTACTCCTACGAGTGCAAAGCGGCCGCAAAATCATTTGCTATTTTACTTGTGCACATGCAGTGAAAATGAGCAATGCACTGGTATGAAACTAGCAAAACCACTTTGCTTTGGTGCTTTGCACCTAAGGAAAATAGGGCCCTCTGAGGTCATAAAAAATTACTTGGCATCTTTTGAAAGAGTAGGTGTAGTACCCTTATGTCCTGGCTAAAATTGCCCACTGTGGCCCTATCAAATATGGCTCCTAATCATCTTATTTATATGGCCTGTGCTATGATATATCAGCAAGTTATCACTGTAGGCGCCACTCCAGCAGTTCATGTTCAGCAAAAGTAATGTAGAGTTTGTGGCAGGGGCTTTGGCGGACCCATCATTGTCTACTAAATCTGGCTCTAGGCACATGAAATGCAACCTCTCTGGTGGGAAATGAGTATGGACCAAACACCTCTCTTTTTATGAGCTGTATCATTGTTCTCTTTTTTTCACCAGCATGTCACTTTACCTCTGTCTGGTGAACATTCTAGCTACCATCGCATCATCCAGGTTTGTGATACACACTGGTGGTGGGTGAAGTGGCTTCCCATTGGTTCTGTGAAGTGCTTTGGGTGTCTTGAAAAGCACTCTATAAATTTAACATTCATTCATTCATTCATTCATTACCGGGGAGAACCAAGTGAAAGGATGAGTGTTCAGGGTGGACAGTGCTTACACCGCTCTCCAGATCATGATCGCTGAATGTGAATCTGCTTCACCTGGGCCAACACCTCCAGAAACACAATATTAAGCCTTGTCGGTGGACATGCCTGGGCATCAGACAGTCATATAATGAAATGTTCTCCAGGTATCCTTCTGTAGCCAACCACAAAGGGACTTGAATGTAGATGTATAATGGCACTTTTCCACTGGCATACAGGAGCCAACCCATAGCTGAGCCATACCGTGAAGAGACATTAGTTACAAGGCAGTTCCAAGCTAGCTTCAGTTTTCCACTGTGGAAAAATCAGCTCGGTAAAGGCGTTGCCTTCTGAGGTGTTTTAAAAAGTGTCATCAAACCAGATAGATAGAAATGTGGACTGTGGTGGGCCAGGCAGGGCTTCTCCTGGGCTGGCAGTTCAGGTCCAGATGAAGACTAGTTTGCCACACAGTCTGTGGTACTTAGCATTTGTGCAGGAAACAGACAGCACAGGAGGTCATAGGGTTTAAGAGGTACAACGGGAGCGTGCATGTGTGTGGGTGTCTCCCCCTGTGCAAAAAACACCCTGTGTCCTGGCTGGGAAACCATGTTTTGGCCCCTTTGCGGTTTGCTGACATTGGGATCACTCCCAGACAGCCTGCAAGAACACAGACACACACACACACACCTGTGCCCACCCTGGCCTACACAGCTGGCCTGGTAGAGCACTCTGTGCTGTGGGATAGTTTTGCCTATGGGAGCAAGACCAGAGGCTCAGGACTGGGGCAAGACATGAGCAGGTGAGAGGCAGGAGGGTGAATCACCACCCTGGGGCATGTTTTGCAGGCCTCCCCTAAGGATATTCTATGCCCCCTAGAGGATCTGGCATTTACAAACACCCCTCTTCCCAGGGGACCCTGACAAACTGGTAAAAAATGACCATACAACCATTGCCTTGTGTTCAACTGTACAGATTAGCTATTAGCCAAGGAGCAGCTCTCCCGGGAAGGCCTACAGTGAGAGCCAGTGGCTCCCCCAGACATTTTCCATAGGGGTGGGAAGATGGGGCCACTGAAAATTTTGAGGTGGCACCAAAACCAAAAGCCATGATTGAATTTCAGGAATTCCATTATGCTGCTGTAGTATGCAGACTAGATTAAAACCAATATCAATATCCTTCCATATGATGAGACTCAATATCAGAGTTAGGGAATCAGATACTGACATATTTTTGTTTCTTATTTTACAGTTAAAGGTATTAATTATCTGATACGCATAGACTATCCTGGTAGTTAACATTTTGAGTTACACAGCAAACCTTTTTCAATGTGGTATGTTTCTGTATATACATGTTTTCTTTCACATAAACTGTTATGAAAAATATACGTTATTGATTTAAATTAATAGTACCTAATGTAAAATATGATGGTGCTAAATCAATACAATAATACAATAATACAATAAAAATAATAATAATACAATAAATGTATTCAAGCTAAAAATAAGTGTATAAATTACATTTTCATATAACACTTTTATTGCAAGTCCCTACTGAGTATAGAGAGGACAGCGGAAAAGATCATCGGGGTCTCTCTCCCCTCTTTCGCATCATCGGGGTCTCTCTCCCCTCTGTCGCGTCATCAGAGTCTCTCTCCCCTCTTTTGCATCATTGGGGTCTCTCTCCCCTCTGTCGCATTATCGGGGTCTCTCTCCCCTCTGTCGCATCATCAGAGTCTCTCTCCCCTCTGTCACATTATCGGGGTCTCTCTCCCCTCTGTCGCATCATTAGGGTCTCTCTCCTCTCTGTCGCATTATCAGGGTCTCTCTCCCCTCTTTTGCATCATCGGGGGCTCTCTCCCCTCTGTCACATTATCGGGGTCTCTCTCCCCTCTGTCGCATCATCAGGGTCTCTCCCCCCTCTGTCGCATTATCAGAGTCTCTCTCCCCTCTTTTGCATCATCGGGGTCTCTCTCCCCTCTGTCGCATCATCAGGGTCTCTCTCCCCTCTGTCGCATTATCGGGGTCTCTCTCCCCTCTGTCACATTATCGGGGTCTCTCTCCCCTCATTCACATCATTGGGGTCTCTCTCCCTTCTTTCGCATATCAGGGTCTTTCTCTCCACTGTCGCATCATCAGAGTCTCTCTCCCCTCTGTCGCATCATCAGGATCTCTCTCCCCTACGTCACATCATCAGGGTCACTCTCCCCTATGTCGCATCATCAGAGTCTCTCTCCCCACTGTCACAGACATTTACACATCATGCTCTATCCGCAAAGCCACCAGCACTGTGGATGACCCCACACACCCGTCCCACACCCTCTTCTCCCTCCTTCTGTCTGGAAAAAGGTTCTGTAGCATATGGGCCTTCACTGCCAGGATGAGAGAGTTTCTTCCCTCAGACCATCAGACTTCTAAATCAGAATTGAATCATGAACTGTACCCTCCCCCCCACACACACCCCTGAACAGAACCTCTTCCAATTCATTCATTACTATCTACCTCAATCTTGCATTTTTGCACTCTACTACAGCTAGAATACAGTATTTGTTATAATGCTGTATTCAGTCAGACTAGTCCTCGTACTGCTTTTGTTTACTGCACTGTATGTGTCTTGTCCTGTAATATTGCATTGTTGCTCTTGTGTTTATCTTGCACTCTCCCTCTCTTTGCTTTCCTTGCACTCTGTATAGTTCTGTCCTGCCTGCACTTGTGTAATCTTGTGTTGTGTTTTTCTCCTTCGTGTTGCGCCATGTTCCTGGAGGAACAATGTTTCATTTCACTGCGTACTGTGTATATGGCTGAAATGACAATAAGCCTACTTGACTTGACTTGACTATTAAAAAAACTAAAAAACTATTAAAAATGATTCTTCATCCACCTAGTCATTCTTACACCATTTACGAAAATATTTCCATTCATTGGGTAAGCAAGCATTGACAAACTGAACCAGTAAATTAGTTCCTTTTTGTGCAAATATGCAGCCATCACACTATGTATTATGTTATTCATCTGCATATGGATTTATACTAAAACTAGTGTGGTGCTGAGGTATCACAGCTGCACTTGAGATCTCATCCTTGAGGTAGTTCATTTGGTGATGAGTGCGTCAACGTGCTATATCAGCTTGTGCTACTTACCTTATCTGCATATGTAACCACTAACAGGGAACATCTCCTAGCAGCTCCTCCACATGTTGTCCATGTTGTTTACTTCAGTGTAGGGTGACCCGTGAGCAATCAGACAATGAGAGGTTGTAACTAGTGAGATGAAATCAAGGATGGGCCACATGATGAGTAGAGAGCAGTTATAGCCCTTTTAGAGCATTTTCATTAGTCTTAGGCTTCGTCCCAATTTCCCCACGTAGTCCACACTTACACATTACCACACTTTTTCTCAGATAAACCGAGTTCTGTGTACTTCACTTGCACTTTATCCACACTTTGGCAAATACCGCATTGAAGCATCTTTAGAAAAGTATAGAGACCACAATGCGCTGCATCAGTGATGACTAATGTTTACATGGAACACAAACAAGTTTGAGGGCTAATCAGAGTCCAAGTTGCTTCCACAGAAGTTTCAATTTAAGTGGGCAAAGATGTATACTGTAACTCATGTTTACATGGCCTAGGCTATAGCGAAGGACAACCCCAAACACAACCAACACATATCACAATATAGTTGTAGTGTCTATCCTCTTTACCTCTAAAGATATCAAATGTGTCCCATTGCTTACACAATATGCTGGCGCATTTGTGCTCTCACATGCAGTTGTGCACTTTGCATCATACGCCAGAATATGTCATCACAATGTGTAGTATTTCAGTGCACTTGCCCTTAAGTGGGATAAATGGGACAAAGCCTCAGTTTTCGCTCATCCACACTGCAGAAGAACACTCACCTAAAGGATTATTAGGAACACCTGTTCAATTTCTCATTAATGCAATTATCTAATCAACCAATCACATG
>JAODJW010000040.1:223148-234377 GCA_026777045.1 Hyperopisus bebe | reverse complement strand
AGCGATGAGCACAGAAGCACGGTACGGCTTTGTATGTGAACTTAACCTAATGGGACCTTTTATCATAACCAACAGTTAACTAATAAACGGTTAAGTGAAATAGTGGAATTTAATCGTCTCATGTTGATTAGGTTTCATAAAGATTATATTATTTGATTGTGCAAACTGCAACTAGCTTAGTTAGTTAACAGCATGGCACAAATGGAAACACTGTCAGGGCATAAGAATGAGCAAGAAGCCAGTCAAAAAATGGGGTCAGACCTGTCATTTATTACCATAAAGTTACTCGATTACCAGAAACTCAGAATCATTTAGTTCATAAACAGTGGTGCCAGATGGTCCCATTTATTATTAAGAAGAGATTCAGTAAATCCCCATTATTTATACTTCTAAGGTTCTCTAGGAGAAATCTCGCAAATTGTGCAGAATTTTAATAATTCCCGCAAATTCAGCGTTCATAATACGGGAATTAACGTAAAAGCTACCATATTAGTAAAGATGAATAACATTAAAATGGAAAGATAAATTTCACTGTATATACTATAACTATAACAGTAATAAAAGACGAACTGTATACACCGCGACTATAGAATCGCCTTATAAGGCCGACGTGACGTCACCCCCCCCAATGTTAATATGAAACCTAGTCGCCTAATTATATTGGCTTATAATTTTTACAGTTCTTTTCTACGAAATATGTATTTTAAAAGTCCACTGTAGTATGCTACCGTAAACCGCGCCTGTCACCATATGCCTCGTTATTAGGAGTATAAAACAGCCATTGTGAAACACGCGGCTCGTAAGTCTTGCTCAGCCACGCTGCGGCGGATGTGTGTAAGCGCGGACCCTATTGGCCATATGTGGAATTAGCGGGGCTGGACTCGCTATCACTTCCATTAAGCGGAGCCTTCGTGATCCGGCCGCGCATTTTGCCGTGGAGCCGCGTCGCTCTTTGGCCGCTTTACAGCAGTAAATTGCCAGTGTGGAGTACCGCACAGGGAGACATAGGCGACAGCTGTTTTCTGGTACTTTTCCATTCTTTTAGATTTCATAAGGCTATTGTTTTTCTTTATTTTTTACGTGAATGGGATACTGTGCGATACAGGCTAGGGAATTTGGGGGCAGACCGAGTCCGCTGCGACCACTGTGCTCTGAAAATACTTCGAGGAAAGTGATATCGCTATTTACCAACTTCGGACAAGCTGAGATTTGGAGTCGGAAAGCAGTGGGTCATTTTAGAGACTTGCTATTTGCTAGAGACCTGCTGTCAAACATGTATCTATTTATTTTTAATCGATTATTATAATCAGTCAAGCGGACGCATTTTTATAAACATGATTTCGTTACATTGTTGTGTAAACGAGATTTCGTTACATTCGTTGCTTGGGTTGAAACTATCTGCTTTTAGTTCTGGGCGATGCAGATTACTGAGCTCCTAGATGGAAAATGCTCTTAAAAACTACTGGCTGTGTACTGTGGAGTTTGCAGTAGTTAAACGGAAATACATTACGGTGTATCCTTGATTTTCCTTTGCAGATTGTTTTCCGGATGAGCCATTGAAAATTGCTTTGCGTTTTTGCTATCAGGATTTTGTTTGACGCACTTCCATTACCGACTTTTCTTATCGACGCCTGAAAGGTAATCACGGTGCGGGGAGTTTCGCCTCGGCTTCCCTTGTTTTGAGCTGTCCCAGAAATGGTGGGGCACTTACACTTGCAAGGTATGGATGACAGTCTGAAAGGAAAGAACCGGGAGGGCTTGCTCGACAGTCCGGATTCCGGACTGCCCCCGAGCCCCAGCCCGCCCTTCTACTCGCTGTCCCCGGCTCTGGTGGAGCCGCGCCCCGGGAGCTGCGCTACACCCACCGATCAGCATGGACAATGGAGGAGGGAAAGCAGAGAGGGAAAGCTGGTAAGGAAACAAGTCAAATCTATTCTTCCAACGATAGATGCGACACTTTAAACAGCGCATGGAGTAAACGTCAGTGTTGGAACAGCATCGCAGATTAGGGTGATGGATGGATGGATGTTCGGTCGGTCTGTATGCCTTACCGTGGAGAAGATGGTTACCCCGACAGGTCTGCGAGAAAGTGCTCCCAAAACAAAATGAAAATTCATATAATTTCAGTGCTCAGTAGCTTTCATTCTTATATGTTGCCCACTCACGATTGACGTAATGTAGGCCTATATATTTTCAAGGGATATTTAAACACGGGTACAATCGGTATTATCACAGACATATGAAATAAGCGTTAGATTGACCTCAACATCAGCATTTTTGCCTAAAGTAATATCATGAATGTCATCAAGTGTATGTCCATTGTTTATATCCTTACATGCAGATGAGCACATACAGTTTGTTCATGTGTAAATTATTTACAATTACTGACATTAATAATGGTGACACATTGGATAGCTAAGGTGTCAGATGTAGGAAATCCTATCCTTGCCTTTGATTTATCAACTGAGTCGCTGATAATGAATATTTAATTTTGTTTGTTTATGTGTTTATTGAAAATAAGAAAACATACATATTTAAATAATATTTTTTATTTCAGTTATGAGGCTAGACGGTCAAGGAGGCTGCAGTCTGATCTTTTGGTTAACAGGTGCTGAGCTTTGTGTTATATAATCTAAAAATCAAAAGGCGTTCATATGAAGAAAAACTTGAAGAAAAAATAAAAATTTTTGGATCATGTTCCTGTTGTTTGACAGAACAGACGATATAATGATATGCCTCACATTTTCCACAAATGATTTCTTAGCTTTGTCAAGTTTGATAGTAAATGGTATAATGACTTGTGAAATGGTCATTTCCAGTGCATCAGCAGAGCTCTGCTGCTCCCAGCTTGGGCCGTGACTCTCATCGCTAACCCGCAGCTCAGACTCTATGCCTCTTCATATCACATCAGCAGAGCTCTGCTGCTCCCAGCTTGAGCCGTGACTCTCTCGTTAACCCGCAGATCAGACTCTATGCCTCTTCATATCACATCAGCAGAGCTCTGCTGCTCCCAGCTTGAGCCGTGACTCTCTCGTTAACCCGGAGCTCAGAGTCTATGCTTCTTCATATCACATCAGCAGAGCTCTGCTGCTCCCAGCTTGGGCTGTGACTCTCAGCGCTAACCTGTAGCTCAGACGCTATGTCTCTTCATATCACATCAGCAGAGCCCCTCCCACAGGTTCTCTCTCTAAACAGAGATGGGGCAGCCCAGCACCAAGGAGTCCTCGGCATGTCATCTACATCCTCTTGCCTTGTATCTTACTGCTCGTCCAGGTTGTGGTGTTTGTAGGCCAGCAGCAGGGGGGTGAGTGCTGAGAAGCTTAGGGGGGCAGGATCTGGGTAGAAATGGTGCCTAGGGGAAGCCCGGGGCTCACCTCTCACTGAAGGTGCTGCTTAGCTCCTCATACCAAATGATGCCATGGTGACAGACAGCAGCCCTCTCCACAGAGAATGCTGGGAGACAGTGCATGGAGCCTGAGGCCATTGGGGGGTTATGTACACTAAGCGGTGCCGCCGAAGCTCTGTGCTGCTCTGCTACTGTCCAAACCCTGGGAGGCTCGGCGTGTTCACAGAGCAGGAAGGGCAGCACAGCAATAAAAAACAAGACAGCGCCCCCATGAGGATGGCAGTGGTACGAATTCCTGCCCTGCGTTCCCAGGCCTCCTGGCTCCAGCGCTAATCCCCCTCTCTGCTTTGCGGCACGTACAGCCTTCCGTTGTTTTCTAGGAAACTTTCCCAAATTCTCTCTTTGCCGCTGCTTTCTTACCGCTTTCCTCCAAGTGCAAATACTCTGATAAGGCTGATTGCCCTTGATGTTGTGTTGGAACAGAGCTGGCAAATAGATCAAAATATCTGTGTGCTTTTTGGCTCCTTATTTGTGGAGTGTACCACAAATAAAAATAGGAAGGAACTGCCCTCAATGAAAGCATTCTCTGACCAATGTGTGCAGGCATAAAACGGACATCTGTACCCCCTGATCTAGAATAGTGAGGTCCTAACTTGTTGGTTTTAGGAAGTGTTTTCAGGTGTTACACAGCCATGTTTCTCATTCGGTTCTCTTTTACTTGCTTCCTCTTTCATTTGTTTTATCGCCTGTTCAGATTGTGTCACGAAGAGAAGAGTGCCCCCCCCCCCATAAAGGTGGGGCACACACACACAAATGCGCACACACACACAGGTCACGCATTCCTGCTTTACTCAGTAGCTTCCAGAGGCTTCCAGGATTACAGAGAGAGGCTCAAATAGATTCACACTGTCTTTTCATTGAGCCCCCCCCCATATCTAACTCATGCACATTCTGACTGGACCCCCCACAGCGGAGAATTCCGTGCCTGGGATTTGTTTTTCTTTTTTCCAGTTCTGCTGCTTGGCTCTCCCTGACCGACTCTATTTTAGCTTGCTCTCTTTACGTACCCTCCACAGAGTTCTGATCACATGACCATGCCACACGGAGAGCTTGCAGACTGTTGCATAAGATTCCGGTGACCTCCATTTTCTAATTTAAACCCAGTGGGGCAGGTGGGGAGGGGTGGGGCCAAGGTCTAAAAAAGAGTAGAACCTAAATCTTGCAAATGTCGTGTGTGCTAAGTTTCAGTACGCCTTAACTGTCTCACAGACTTGTTATTGCAGGGGCCTGTGCCTGTGTCGTGATGTTTGCTAGAGCAAGAATGAAAAATGGGAAGTTGGTTAAAAGCAGTGGGCAGGTGCCTTCCTGGGCCTGGAGGGTTAAAGCGGAGGGGACACTATCCAGCAGTGGGCAGGTGCCTTCCTGGGCCTGGAGGGTTAATGCAGAGGGGACACTATCCAGCAGTGGGCAGGTGCCTTCCTGGGCCTGGAGGGTTATCGTGGAGGGGACACTAGCCCTGCTGGGGGGTGCCAGTCAGTAAACCACCAGCAGCTCACTACGCTGCCCCCTGTTATCTTTCCTGTACCAAGTTTACTTCTTTGCTGTGATTTATTGTGTTCCTGATGGAGTGCTTATTCCAAGCCCCCTCCCCCCAATAACCGCTATGTGCTCCCCAGCCCTGGCCAATTAACAGCTGTGTGGTCTGTCCTCCTCCCAGTCCCCCTCCCTGGCACCTTCCAAGGCTCTCAGTCCTCCGGGACTACATACAGCAACAGTCGTGCAGCAGTCTTTCTTGGTGCGCGTTGTGGTCTGGATATACCTTTCCTTGTGGGGAACAAATGTCCCCACAATGTGATGAACATTTTTTTTTTTGGGGGACCAGTGTCAAAGTCCATTTTCCAAAAATATGTGACTGCAATAAAAAAGCTAAAAACACAAAAACTCTTCTATTTTGTTACTTATGATTATGGTTAGGGCTGGGTAGGGGTTAAGATTATAATTGGCATTAGCATTTTGAATGAGCATGTCCCCACAAAGATATGATTATAGGTCTATGTGTGTGTGTGTGCTGCTATTGGGAGAATGCGTTCAGTATGTGATGCTACACATAGGCTGATATGTGTGTGTGTGTGTGTGTGTGTGTATATAGCTGTGTGATCAGCAGGGCCCCCTTCCCCACCCTGGAGAGAAGGAGCTGGGCTCACTACTGGCCCGTGGAGGGAATGGAGCAAGACCAGTGTGGTGCCCCGTGGCATTCCCTGCTTAGTTACCGTGTCACAGGTGTCAATGGGGGGGGAGGGTAATCTCTGTATCCCTGTGACCTCGACCAGGATTGGCTTAGCCTGGGGAGGGGGGCTGGTGTATGTATATATGTGTGTGTGTGTGTGTGTGTGTGTGTGTGTGTGCGCAGAGAGAGAAACATGAGGAGATGGGATGAGTGAGTGCTGCTGGCATCGCTTAGAAGGCATTATTACGTGGATTTAAATACAGCACCTTATGGAGTCCTTCGCCTCTTCATCTGCTTGAATTATACTTCTGTCTTTCTCCTCACTTCCTTCCTCTTACCCCTCCCAAAGACACACACACACAGAGACACAGACACACACACATGCACACCTTTTAGCAGATACAGAACAGGACATGGAGAGGAGGAGGGTGACTGAGGAAACAATTCATCTCAGAATAGTTTTGGGCTGAACCGCTGCTTCCTGTTGGTCTAATCTGACATTGTTCTGCTCAATCTGGACAATAGGACCAAGACATTTCCCTTTCTTTGGTAACAGATGTTTTATTGGTCCATTTGGTTTTGTGTTGTTGACCAGGATCAAAGGTAACATTAAAAGCAGTAGCATTGCATTTACCAAGAGGCAAGAAACTGTGAACTTGTGTGACTGTGTGCTGCTGCTGCTGTGGACATTGAAGAACTTCCTGAACTGGAGACCTTGCAAATTTCTCCTTTTCTACAGGGTGATGTACCCAGGGCACCCAGAACATGAGTTTTCCTGCTGTTTGCCTGCTTTATTGTATGACTTATCTGTACACAACCTCCTTGAGTGGACGGCCAGGCCCCAACTTGACCATGGAGCAATCCACCATGGCTTATCAACACAAAAACTAAAACTGTATGCAGTGATGGGACACTGTGGCCAGCAAGTTAGCCCATCCTGTGGTCAGTGTAAATACCAGTGACCCAGTGCAGCAATGGGGACACTGTGGCCAGCAGGTTTGTACCATCCTGTGGGCAGTGTGAATCCCAGTGCCCGAGTGCAGCGATGGGGTCACAGTGGCCAGCAGGTTGGGCCATCCTGTGGTCATTGTGAATCCCAGTGACCCAGTGCAGCGATGGGGACACTGTGGCCAGCAGGTTGGGCCATCCTGTGGTCAGTGTGAATCCCAGTGCTGCCCCTTCACCGCCTTAGCTACTGTGTGATGAGTATACTGTTGTAGAACTGCTGCCGTCACATCACCTAGGTAGGTGTTACATGGTGGTGGTGGGTGAAGGGGCTCCCCATTGGTTGTGTAAACCTCTTTGGGTGTCTGGAAAAGTGCTATATAAATGTGACATTTATTCATTAATAACTACTGAAATAATGGAGATTGTACTGCACAATCCGCCGATTTCCGCTGTGAAGGACTTCGCATATTCCTCACTACAGCCTCCCAAGTCAGCGTGACTTCACTGATTTCTCACTGCCTACATGCTACACATGCTGTGGTTGCTACACAAATCCACTGAATCTTAATCTTAAAACGTACCGACGCCCACAACAGTTTCACTGCAGGTTTGTGGAGCTTGGAGGTTAGCCGGTTATTAGTATCCATAATATTATACAAAAATATATCAGTAGCAGCCAAAATGTTCACATTTGGGCATCATCACTATAAGTGCAGTATAAAATAGCATCCCTGAACACAGTTTTACCAATTTGGACCCTTACAGCACTGTACAAGATTAGCCGAGATGAATCACCAAACAAAGCAGTTCTCTTTAAACTGCAGAATGGAATGTTAATCTGCCATTTATATTGAGGAACAGAAACAAGACACATTTGGTTAATTTTCAGTTTTAATTGTTGCATTTCCTTTCAATCATAAAATTAATGATTAAATTATTTAATAACATAACAATGGCGACAATTTAATAATTATTTATATTATGCTAAATTATAATTATTACACATTATTAAATTATTTCAATTATATTATCTTGTAGATGATTTCATTAGGTTTGCTTTTTTACAAGGCACAACCAATTACACAATCTGGTGGTTTTGATTAAGAATGCTGGTGGATAGAGGGTGTAAAGCAGGGTTTTCAAATCACGGTCCTCAAGGTCCGAGCACTGCTGGTTTTCCAGCCTTCCTTTACCTGTCAGCCAGGTGTGAAGCCTCTGACCAATCAGAATCAGTAATTATTAAACAACTACCTGGGAGAACTGAAAACAAGGTCCAGGTTTGAAGAACCCTGGTGTAAAGGCTTTAATTATGACAAAATCTCCTTAATGTCTGTCCATGGTGTGTGAGTGAGTGCCCAGGCCTTTGACTCTGACAGTTTGTCCCTCCACAGCTACCATACCTGCTGCTGAATTCCACGGGGGCAGATGCCAAGTGCCGCTTGCACCCTATGGTGTTTGGAGAGAGCATTGAGGTCAATCCTGAGCCGGAGCAGGAGATCAGGTAACATGCCGCAGGGGCGTGGCCGAGCACCGCACAGGAAGTGCTCTGAACACATATCTGTGTGCTGTCTGGGGCAAAAAGGCACTGCTTTGCTGCGCTGGGCATTAGGGCTGGAACCCTGCTGCTGCTGCCCTCTGCAAAGCCTTACATGTGCACAGAGGTCTAGAATTAGATGTACATTTTGTTAAAAGGATTTTGTATTGGATGAAAAAGTTTGAATGAAAAGCAGAGGGGTGGTGGCCTCATACCTCCTGAATCATGGGTTTGAATCCTGTGTGCTGTGTCTGTATGTGTGTGTTTGTGTGCAGTGCGTGTGTATGTGTGTAGGCAGTTTATGTGCACAGTGTGTTTCTGTATGTATGTGTGCGTGGTGTGTGTCTGTGTGTGTGCAATGTGATTGTGTGTGTGCAAAGTGTGTCTGTGTATGTGTGTATGGTTTTTCCTCTGGTATTCTGCACAAGTCCAAAAAAATGAGCATATATGAATGGGTATGAAGGTCTGCATTATGTGTCCACATAACCCCGCATACTGGACATTGTACATTGTGCATGGTCAGGTCAGATCAGTGGTTCAGCATGCTCTCAGTGAATCAATGCTTCCTATTGGCTGTCAACTGATCCCCTCTGTACCAACTGCACTTCTCTTGGAAGGGAAGGACAGAGTCTCTCTGAGCAGATTAGTATCCTCTCCATCTCCCAGGTGCAGCACAGAGGTTCGCTATGACTCGGACAGGCGCTTCCGCGACCAGGTGTACTGTGCACCGGTTCCGACAGTGACGGGCTACAGTGAGACAGTGGTGGCGCTGCGTGATCGCACGTGGCGGAGCTACAAATCAGAGGTGCAATTGGAGCCACGCCAGCGGCCACTGCACTACCAGAGTGTTACCATCGTGTTCCCCAAGCACACGAAGCGGACGTACCGCACGACGCTGCTCTACAATGCCACCGCCGCCAGCCGCCGCTTCATCGCCAGTGTGCAACTGCGCTCCAGAGAGGACAACAGCCCCTGCATTATCTACACTGAGGACCTTTAAATCCACCCATTCCGGCCCCGGCCTGGTCCCCCCCCGCCCCCACAGAGTGCCTTGTGGGCTGATGCTAGGGCGGATAGACGTCAGAGGGGTCTGGCGGACGGCCCTGCTGTCTGGGGAAACACAGATGACTGGAGTCAACAGACCCACGGTGTCTGCGTCTGCAGACAAGTGAGCGCATTTGACCGCATGCATGAGTCTGCATGTTTCTGCACTATTCCCTTGGACGTCTATTGTTCTGTCCTCCCATCCAGGTTTATTATCTTACATTTTCATTTGATGAGTTATTGCTTTAACCTCTGCATTGTAGTGTACTGTTCTTTCTCTGATGTGTTTTTCAAGGTCAGTTCCTTTTCTGATGAACCTTTCAGGTCTGCAGCTACTTAGCCATAGCTCTGGCATCTTGGATGCTGCTGGGGGGGTACCCACATACCACATACATTCTTGGGTCAGGTGGCATCCGTTTTGAGGGAAGCAGTACTTCCTAAGTTAAGCCCGCTTTAAATGAGCTTGGGGGGGGTGGATGGGGGCTGGTTAGTGGGGGGGATTGAATTGGGGTGGGGGTATAATAGCAGGCAAACCCAGCACCAGCATGGGTCATTCTGCCTGTTGGTGACAGTCTGTCCCCTCTGTCAGCCTGCAGGTACAAATATGTGTGTTTTATATTAACTTTCCCCATAAAAGTGGCTGATATATCAACCTGCTTGTACAATGTTACATGCGGCATAAAGCATCCGAACTGTTAATATGCCTGCAAGTATTTTGGAGCTGCTGAGCACCTTGTGGGAATAGCAGAGGTACAGCTGGCAGACTCTCTAAAGGCTTGATTGCACTTACTTTAAACGTGTATATACTGTATTTGTATTACTGTCATCATTACGTCAGAGTGGACAGACAGCAGGGGCTGGGAGGTGGCACTGCTGGACCAAAGCTCTCTTGCGGAGGGCAGGCTTGTGTCAGTGTCACACATCTACTTCATCATATCTGTCAAGGGCCTGCTGGTTCTGTGGCTGGAAGCACAGTGAACCTGGAAACTCTCTTCGGGGTGACATCCGATTAAGGCAAGGGCTCTGATGTGTGTGTGTGGGTGGGGCTGTGCTGATTAGAACCTGTATTTGTACACAGAGCTGAGCTGACGTGAGCAATAAGAATCATAATACTGCTCACCTTTAGCAGGAAATCATGGCAGTCGATTCCTGTAGGATATTCTGCCAGCTCAGTTACCAAATAGTTCTGCAGCATCCCTGTGGAGCGGGAGCCAGACCAAGGCTTTTAGTGGCTGGAACAGCACAGAGAAAGAGAGACTTCATTCTCTGCTGATTTTGAAGTCACCCCCTCGTCCACACGCTGCCTCGTCCACACGCTGCCTCGTCCACACGCTGCCTCGTCCACACGCTGCCTCGTCCACACGCTGCCTCGTCCACACACTGCCTCGTCCACACTAATACAGCTTTACCTCTCCATTTATTCTCGGAAAACACTTATCCACAACCTACAGACACTGAGAGTGAGAGTGTAAAACTTCTTGAAAAAAGCCAGAAAACTCCAGAAAAGTTTATTTGTACATCTGCTGAGAGGAAATGGGGTGTATTAAAGTCAAATTAGTTGCCTGTTCATCTCAAAGCCTTTTACACGGTACATCTTCAGTCAGAAGAGACATTTACTTTATATGGTGACCAAGGTTTCCATTGAAAGAAGCAGAAGAATATTGTGTTACAGGAATATATGATTAAACAACGAATATTTACATGGAGCCGAAGGGTGACAGAAAGACTCAGAACACACCGGCTAAAGGGACATACTGGAACGGGGGGGGGACTTTGACTGAAGTGGAGATGTGAGGTCTCAGTCGCTGTCTGTAGAGTATGTGACACCTAAGGTCTTCCATTGGTCTTTTAGGAGTGGGTGTGGCTTGTCCTGGCACGTCTCAGGTGGAGGTATCCCAGGATCTTTTAAAAGAAAAATTGTGTTAAAAAAAAAAACGTTGGGAGGAGGGGGATTATGCTTCAAAAACGTTGGATTCTGATCAGAATGACCAGAGGTGGAGCAAGCTGGCATTGGTTCCTATTATGCTGCACTGCCCAGCCCAGCAAACAGCCAGCTCTGCAACACCATACCCCCCCCCCCCCCCCCCCCCCCCCCCCCCCCCCCCCCCCCCCCCCCCCCCCCCCCCCCCC
>JAODJW010000040.1:137951-155130 GCA_026777045.1 Hyperopisus bebe | reverse complement strand
CACAGACATATACATAAAGGAAGAGAGCCATGCACTGCAGACACATACATAAAGGAAGAGAGCCATGCAGTGCACACATATACATAAAGGAAGAGAGCCATGCAGTGCAGAAGTCAGGGGATAACAGACATGTAGCCTGAAAATTGCGGGTTCGACCAACTGGAGGGGCTCAGGTTTTGCACCTGAATTCCTCCAGCAAAATTACCCAGCTTTAAAAGAAAGGGTGGAAAAGAGGAAGACAGTTGCTGCGGATCAGTGAGGTGGTACAGTAATATCAGCAAGGTTTTCCCTGGCAGAAGCAATGAGCTGGTGGCTCCATATGAGGCTGTCACAGTCAGCAGAGCAGCACCTCCTGAACACGGAAGGGGAGGCGAGCCACACACACAGACATGGCAGAGGGAGAGACATATCCAGGATACCCTACTCACATTTTGATGTTCTCATGGTACTGCTTGGTGTCTGACGGCTGGTTGTAGAGGGGCTGGAACAAACAGTGGAAACTATTAGCTGGGCAGGGAAGATTCAGCAGTGAAGATGTGCAACAAGATAGATTAGAGTTATACATGGAAATATTCTAGACCCTAATCCCAGACTCCTACATCTGAATATTCATCACCCTAACCATGCGCAAGCAGGAAAGCAGCATGCAGCATGATTTTAAAGTCTAATTCAATGCTTTTTAATTCCCATTCCAAAATATCCTGTTATGCACGTGTGTGCATAAGAACATATCAAGCAGAATGGGCTGCGAAACAGCCCCACAAAACCAAACTTTTCCAGGTAAAGCCCACATATGCATAGAATTATTGATTTCAAAAAATCATTACAAAAGGACAGTCACTAGACACTTCTGCAAATTCATCCATCCATCTACTTTCCAAACCGCTTATCCCTTTTGGGTCACGGGGGGTCCAGAGCTTATCCCGGAAGAGACGGGCACGAGGCGGGGAACAACCCAGGACAGGGGGTCATCCCATCGCAGGGGCACACTATTCACTCACATATGCACACCTATGGGCAATTTAGTAACTCCAATTAGCCTCAGCATTCAAAATTCAAGAGAAAAAATTCAAAGAAAATTGGGAAAACAAAATTCCGATGGGCACCCAGCAGTGTGGGAAATGAAGAGCCTTTGCAGGAGCAGGTGTCCCACTGGCCAGCCACCCCTGCAGCCTGTGGGATGCTGTGACTTTAAATGCCATGGGGAGGGTCCTGATGCTGCAGAACACACAGGTCTCAAGGGAACAGGAGTCGGCAGGTTTGCTTTCCCCCAGAACATGTTAAACTAGCGACATGGGGATGACAGAGATTTGTATGCATGTCTAAGGGGCATCATGAAACCTCCCTAAAGGCTCCCCGTGAGCAGAACAATAAGCCAGCAGATTTTGCTAGAAAGAAGAACGCTCACAATGACCCGGAAACGTGGCTCATGAATCCTACCCATGACAGCCTTAGTTTCGCCCCACAATAAGCCCCACCCACAGAGAGCTAATGCTAACAACTAATATTAACAAGTGGTTAATGTGAGAAACTGAGAGAGAAAAAAAAAGAAGACAGTGGCTGGGAGCCATTAAAGCTTGACTGGAAAAGGAGGAGGAAAAAAAAAAAAGTTCAGCGAGGTGACTTACCAGCTCAACTCGGGGCCCCAGCCCCTCCAGGATCCGGTGCGCTTCCTCCGCCTTCTTCTGCAGAGACACAAGATGAACAGGGGTTATTAGTGGTCCGGCTCCACAGTGCTGCATGTTTCTTTGGTTTGCACACTCTTTGCCACAGGTGGGGGGGGCCACGGAAGGTGGGGGAGGGGCTCAAGAGCGCTTAGTGCCACTGAAAAGCAACTAGCATGCTCATACCTGCTCTGCCTTCCTCAGCTTTCACAGAGAGGGAGGGAGAATGAACACTAATCCTGCGGCAAGCCACTAAAGTGAGTGAGAGAGAGCACTACCTAAAGTTGATGTGCATTTCTGAGGTTACACAGCAAAGACAGGAAAAAACAACTTCCTGTGTAAGACAGACAGCATGAAAGTGTCAGGAGCCCAGGCCACACCCACCCACCCTAACCCACCTCCTCCCTCTCTCCCATGAGCCCCCACGCGCTGACCCCAACAGCCTCCCCTCTCTCCTGTGAGCCCCCACGCACTGATCCTAACAGCCTCCCCTCTCTCTCGTGAGCCCCCACGCAACCCACCTCCTCTCCCTCCTGTGAGCCCCCAATCCTAACCCAACCTGAAAATCACACAGTGCCACCAGGCTAAAGCTCAATCTGCATATCAGCAGCATTGTAGCCGGACCAGGTAGAGTCAGTGAGTGCAAGAGAAGCCAGACACGCTGCTATAAACCATCCTCACATCCTCGTCTCTTTGTCATCATTTCTATAGACTTGCCAGAATGGCATGGATACTAGTAACACACACACATATTTTTCCCAATTAAACAACTTTTGTTTTAAAACAAAATGGCATGTTGGCAAAATGACAAGCCCTTTGCCTAAATGAAGAGCTGTCTGAACATTCACTTTAGTGAAACATGACCCCCCCCCACCCGCAGTTCATGGTGGTCTACCACAAACACGGCACATGAAAAACACATTTCCTCATTACAGAAACATGGAAGTAAGTTCAACATGGTGCGACTCCATGACAGGCTGGGGCATCTAACAGACAGTTAATGGTGCAAAGGGGAAGAAACAGAGAACATACAAAAAACAGCACAGTAAATTCATATTCAAATATAATCCCGCAATATGTTTTAATAAAAACAAAATCTTTATATGTTAAATGGCCATATTCCCATTTTCTTCTCCAGATGCCCAAAAGCATGATCTGGTCTTGCTGATTTCCAGCTGCAGACAGATACAGGCAGGTTAGTCCCCAACCACTGCCAGAAGGTCAACCAGGTCACTTACGGCTGTGTGTGCAAAGGGGGGGAAGGGGGAGGAATGCAGAAGACCCAGGGGAAGTGATGGCTGTGGTCTGCCAAGCTGCTGAGGTGCAATCCAGACAATTTTGGTTTACAGTAGACTGCCAGAGACCCTCGAAGGGGGCATGAAAAAGCGGACGGACCATGATCACCCTGTGGTGAAAGACAGGCACTGCAGGGAGCAACTTATCCTCATATTGCTCCACCTAGTGATCAAAGACAAGCACCAAAACAAGAAAATGATACCAGCAGTGAACCGAAGAGCCAGTGGGCAAATGACACATTCCAAAGCTGGGCATGATTTCGAAGTGAAAGCGGCAGAGTGAGGACCCCAAATTCTAAAGCCGGGCACAGTGCTTAAGTGGATGCGGAAGAGTGAGGACAACGAATTCCAAAGCCAGGCAAAGTGCCAAATTGGAAGCGACAAAGCGAGGACCCCGGATTCCAAATGAACCGGGCATGGTGCCGAAGAGGACGTGGTGGAGCGGGGACCCCGAATTCCAAATGAGCCGGGAATGGTGCCAAAGTGGACGTGGCGGAGCAGGGACCCCGAATTCCAAATTAACCGGGCATGGTGCTGAAGTGGACACAGCAGAGCAGGGACCTACAAACTACAAAACCGGGCACGGTGCCGAAGCGGATGTGGCGGAACGGGAACCCCGAATTCCAAATGAACCGGACCACGAACTCCAAAGCCAGACAGGGTGCTGAACTGGACGTGGCGGAGCAAGGACCGCAAATTCCAAAGTCAGACAGGGTGCTGAAGTGGACGCAGACCCCAAACTACAAAGCCGGGCACGGTGCCGAGGTGGACGCGGAAGAGTGGGGGCAGTGTTGACAGGTGATGATGTGATGTTTCTTTGCTCTCCACAGCTAAAAGCCGTGGTTCATCTACCAAACAGCACCGGGAGATTATTTGGGATTATTTGCTCACCCTGTTCTCATCATAGATGATCTGGACAAGGCTCCGGTGCTTGGCCTCGCTGGGCGGGGGGGATATGGGCGGCTCCGGCTCCTGTGGTTTGGCCGCATCCTCCTCCAGCTGATGCTGCACGTTATAGAAGAGGAGAGTAATAAAAAAGCGTCAACCCTACCATTAACACGCATGCGAACCCTACATACCCTAACCCTAAACACGCATGCAAACCCTATATACCCAACCCCTAAACAGTCAAATCCCATATACCTGACCCCTAAGACACTTTCAAACCCTATATACCCTACCCTAAAAACGCAACCGAACCCTATATACCCTAACCCCAAACACGCAACCAAACCCTGTATGTCTTACCCCCAAACACGCAACCAAACCCTATATACCCTACCCCTAAACACATATCCAAACCCTAAATACCCAACCATAATACACATTTTAATGTGAACTGGTTGTGAATTTTTAAAACAATTAATCACAATTTTCAGTGAACATTTCTGAATTAATTACACCTAACATTAACACTTCAAATCATAAATAATTACACAATGAATCCCCAAATTTATATAAAATTAACACAAAGGAGACCCAAATATATAGGTCATATTCAGATTCATTACTGTAATCAGTTTTCTCAAATTTTTAATATCAGTCTGAAGACAGACTCAAATTATACAACATTATCAAATCATGGAGATGAGACAAAGACAAAATCAACCAAGAACAGTGCAGAAAATATACATCAGCTTCCCCGAGACACGCTAACTATCACAGGTAACATCAGCTTCCCCTAGAGACGCTAACCGGCGCAGGTAACATCAGCTTCCCCTAGAGACGCTAACCGGCGCAGGTAACATCAGCTTCCCCGAGAGACGCTAACCGGCGCAGGTAACATCGGCTTAGAGACGCTAACCAGCGCAGGTAACATCGGCTTAGAGACTCTAACCAACGGAGGTAACATTGGCTTAGAGAGGCTAACCAGCACAGGTAGCATCAGCTTAGAGACACTAACCAAATGCATTTTAGCTCTGCTTTCTGGGATTCTGTGCAACATCACAACTTAAACTGTCACATTGTTCACAACTAGAAATGAATACTTTTGGTCTCTACTGAAAATCTTTTCTGATATTGTTCTTCTATTTGGGCATCAAAATACTGCATGTGTTAATGCAAACAAACATGTCATGTTATGACTGTAAAATGAATTAACTTTCCCAGCCATAACCCTAATCCTACATACCCCAACCCTATATAACCAAACCCAAATACACATCTTATCCCTATATACCCTAACTCTACATACCCAACCAGTGGCCCTGCATGCGTCAGAGGTGGGGACAGACAGACAGACAGACAGACAGAAACAAACAAACACATAGGCCCTGTTCACACCTGGTAGTAACATGTATCCTGAGTGATCCAATCACAAGTGGACAGCGTTAAACACTGGTGCGAACACACCCAAAACACATTGAAAACGCATCGAGATCCGATTGCTCAAACCATATTCAGAGGTTGTCTGGGACGCATATGGCCTGCCACATAGGACTGCATGGAAACACTGTCATAGTGTGCACCATTAATGTTCCGTGCAAATTTGGGAAAAATAAATTGTGTACGAAATTATTTATTAAAGATGTTTTGAAATTTGCACACGTCATTTAATAATTTAATGTGCACTTTTATGAAGCTTCCGGTCAAAACTGCACCACAGTTTATTAATATTGATGAAACATGCCAGTAAAAATTACACAAACAAAAAATTAAATCATGTAGGTAAAAATGTGCGTTCAAAAACCTAGATAATGAATATGTTAAAAGAAACATATAATAGTGAATTCTTGTTCAGAAATTCAGTCCCACTCCAGCCCTGACTACTTCGCTTCTTTTACTTCACTTGCTCCAGGTCAGACATATAATTCAACGTATCAGACAAAATTTTTGACCTTCATTGGTTATGATATAAAGCCAAAATACTATTAATAATATGACATAATGCATTACAGACAATACCCTTTACCATTGAATAGAAAAGTATTAACCAAAGTACTGAAAAACCATTTAAACACATATTTTTATCGCGTTGACGCAGTATAAAAATACCTGCCTACAACGTGAAAAGTTGAACTTTATTGTGAAATATGATTTGAATTTTGAATTAAGAAATCACATTTTCATTATGTGAAATAACATTTTATAATAATGACAGTCGAATGAAAATCACTACGTTATTACAAAATTCAATTTAAAGATTATACATAGTTGAGAATTATAATACCCTTTATGGAATTATTTAAAAATAAGGACACATATATTATTGAAATATTTATTAATTCATTCATTTATAAATATATTTATTTGCTTCCTTTTGAGTATTATGGCGTTCATTACATTATTCATCTTAGGCGGTTTGTTTACCCTGGAATGCACCAATAGCTGCTTCTCCTTTTATTGTTTGCCAGATTCTGCATATGGAGGTGATTTACATGCTTATTTAAATAAGGTGCAGGAAAGGGAGATCAGATTACAAGCAGTCAGTTGAGACGCATGTTAATACCAGGTGTGAACGGACGTATTTAGTGCTATTCAGTAGTGGTTGGATCACCCAGGAACTGGGTTACATACATACAGAGAGAGAGGGGGGTGGGGGGAGGCGGGGGGGACGGATAGACAGAGAGGCAGGCAGGCAGACAGACAGCACACCGGTATACACTCCGAAAGGAGCAGCCTAAAGCGTCCCCACCATTTCCTGGACCTCCCCCCTAACTCTGCTATAAAGCAGTTTGGTGGAGCTTTCTCTTGGGGAGCAGCAAATAGGTCAGAGAAGGCTCCAAGGGACAGTGTGGGTGTGTCAGTGACACCAATACCGTCCTCATTTGGTGTGAATAGATTCCCCAACCCCAGACAAATGAAAACATCATGCTCAAGGCTCACTGCCTACACTGCAGGCACACAAGATGGATCTGTAACCTTAGAATAGAGCTGCAAATGCAGCTGAACCCACGAGCACTTAAGAACAGCTCCTGTGGACCATCTGGGTGCCCTGCACGCACCCTGGCTAGCTCACCTTCTACAATGAATGAAGTCTAATGACATGTTACTTAGTGACTGCATTTAATTAAGTGCAGAGATGATAGGAGTTTATACACAGGGAACTCTGGGATTGAAGCCAGAGGCACTGGATTCTCTACTGGTGAGTCAGTGCTCAGCATGATCTCACTCATGGTCCTGATGAACACATGCCATTTAACTTTCTCTTTGCATTTTCCTTCACCAGATAGCTGCAGACTCATCCTGCCCCAGCCTGTAGAATTGGGGGAGGGCTTTTACTGAAGTAAATGAAAAATGCCCACTGTATTGACAACATCCATGATGACTCTCTCCACCCTGAGGACAACTCCTACTATGACTATGTCCACCGCAAGGACGGCCATGATGACTATGCCCACTGCAATGACGACCACGATGACTATGCCTAATGCGATGACGGCCACAAAATGACTATGCCCACTGTGATGACATGATGGCTTTGATGACTTGGTCACTGCGGCGATGGTCACAATGGTGTCCACCCCGAAGACTATGCCCAGTACATCATCAATGGTATTACCCCCCCCCCTCCCCCCAAGTCCAAGGCTGCACACCTGTTTTTTACGCAGCTTGCATATCTGCTGCTCCACCATGGCGATCTCACGGTCCACACGATCCATGTTCTGGATAAGCTCCTCCTTTGAGAAGCGTGCCGGCATCAAGTCCAGGTCCGGATCCATCTGAGCCGGGCTTACGGGGGAGATGGGCTCCAGCTTGGCCAGGCTGCTAGCTCTCTCCTTCTAGAGGAATAAGGGGAGAAGAAATGTCAAATTAAGGCATGGAAGTCTCTGACACCATGATAAGCAAGCAAAGGGGCATTTTAATCATGACATGGACTGATACTTTGATGTTCAGTCTAAAAAAAATAAACTGACATTCTACCAAGATTCTTCAGTATTAGAATTCCTTATTTTGTTTTAAAATGTAATGAAATCAGCTGTTTCATTATTTAATGTTTTTTTCTGGCACATGGATCAGGGACTCGAGCATGGAAAGGGAAAAAGGCCTAGTAATACATAGTAAAGTCAAAACATGGAAACATGGAGCTCAGTGAAATACCATCGAACTGTCGGGAAATGCCACTTAATGGTCAGGACAGCAGAGCCACTAACAAGGGGAGAGCAGCGGGGCATGGATGGCAGTCCTGTTTGATTACGCAGGCCATCATCTGCTGATCAAAGCTGTAGGCTCTGTTAAACATTAGATAATTGGAGCAAAAATGAAGGACGGCTCTCAGGTTGGGTGGCTCGAGGCCCTGCTGTGCTTCCATTCCTCACTCTTCCTCTGCTGGCCGGTCTCGGTTCCCGGAGCCACAGGCCTTCCTGTTCCACATGACTCCCGCCTTTCTCTGTCCTTCTCCAGTTCGCCTGCCCCCGAGGTTCTGTGCTCCTGTACACTAGCCCCATCTCACCCCTCATGCTACGATAGGCCCCATGCTTCTGCTTCTGGCATTTCACTTCTGTTATGATGCTGTCTTTCTGAATTTCAGTTCATTTTATGGACACGAGCCTAAAGCCTGTTTGAAAGTTCCTATAACTGAATTCTGAATCTATTTACATGGACTCACACACATATGCAACAAGGAGTTTCTTTGTACTATTTTATGTATGATCCTACCCTGGATAAGTGCTTAGTTAATGGATAGATGAGTGGAAAAAGACAAGTCAGTGGATATGTGGATAGTCATTTTTTTCTCTTTTCACTACATAATGTCTCCTGTTAATATCTATATACATTAAGATAGATTACTTATACAAAATCAACAACAACAAAAAAATAAAAATCATATTTATTAAATGGCTTGGCTTAAAAGTGCTAGCTGCACAACTAAATAAGGTGACCCTATTTCCTGGCCGTTTACCTCAACTGCAGAGAGACATAGAGGAAGGAGTTGCTTTCAAATCACTCAAATGAGCATTAAATAAGTGGGCAGAGCTGAAGGACACTTCTCAGAAATGTGGAGATGGCTGGGGGGAGAAGAAGCTGGCACTTATTAATCCATTAATCATACTTTGTCCATCAAGGAAACCAACCTTGACTAAAGTTGCCTTAATGCATCGCGAACCCTACACAGGTCCAACACCATCATAAAATTTGCAGAGGACTCTGTGGTGGTAGGTCTGATACATAACTGCAATGATAGAGCATACTGGGGCGGGGTAGAAGAGCTGTCTCTGTGGTAGCTGGCCAACAACTTGGACCTTTATGTCTCTAAGACCAAGGAGATGGTCAAGGGCTTTAGGGAGGAGCAGCAGAGGAAGTACACATCTCTCAAGATTTTCAAAAGTGTTAGCAGTAGTGGTGTAATGATTCATTCATTTACTTAATGCATTGAGCAAGAATCCTGTAGATTCGATTGCGTTTTAAAAGAATCGGTAAAGTTAACCGAAATTCGATGTAAATTGTTAAAAATATATTTTTCATGAATGAATAGTGCTGTTAATATTTATAGGTATGTTTATAATGCTTTATGAATGCATTATAACACATTATGAATGTGTATATAAATTATTAAAAACATGGCATCCATGCTTAAAACACCTAAACAACTTGCACAACACGCACAGACATGATCTGGTTTAAATGCTTAAAAATACTAACTAAACACAAACCAATTGCTAATAATTGTACTTGCACGGATAAACTCCAAGAAAAAACTCATGCTCACAGAAATGCTCAAACCCTTGGGAACAAATCAATATTTGTCCTTGATTTGTTCGGCGATGGCAACATTTGGTCAACTATACCCATGTCAGCACCAGTTTACCTAGTCTTGAAAACTGAAAAATACACAGTATAAAAGCACCTTACCTATGTTTAATTGTATTTATTTTGTTTAATTCCACTCCTGGTATCCATTGTATTCTAAGTTTTAAAAGTCATTCCTGGCATGCCGTCCCACTGAGCAGCCACCCAGCCCCACCACGACAGTGACTAGTGCCATAAAGTTGTTGTGCACCACAGCTTTAAAATATGGTGGGGCTTGTGATATTGTGTTGAACTTGTGTTTTTACTGGCTATTAATTTCATCCTGTTTTGAAGACTGCAGATTACTGGATGGTCAAGAAGTCTGTCAAAAGGGAGGGTTGTTAGTCTCCATGTTACATGGTGGTTGGCTGGAAACACTTGTCATTCAGTGACCTGAACGTTTTATGACCAGATCATTTTTTAATGGTTGGAAATGTTTGTACTGGGATGGATTGGTGCCCAATTTTGAGTTGTTCCCTGCCTTGCACCTGTAGCCTCCAGGATAGGTTCTGGATCCCCCATAACCCTGAACTGGATAAGCAGTTACAGAAAATGGATGGATAGATGAAAATGTTTGTATTACTGTAATCAAATCATTTTAGCCTGGATTTTATAAATGATTTTTCAAAATAAAAATTGACAGACTGGAAAATAGCAGCCATAGCACCGACGGATCAGGCGGAATGCCTGTGCGCATGCTTTTCTGAACTCAGTTGGAACAAAATCATGCCCATGTCAGTATGGCCTCATGAAAGTAGTGCCCCTTTTCATGTGATGCAGACCATCAGGGTGTAAACGCCAGACTCAAACCATCTGGTACTGAACTGTAATCACACTGGTTTGAATTGCACTACTACTTCTTACTATCATCTGTCTTTATTGTCTTAATTATGTTAAGGTTGTTTTAAATGTTCAGATCATCGGTTCACTAGCAGTCTAACACATTTAACCTAATTGTAACCGGTCCACTGAAATTAGGCTATAACAAACTTGCTTCTTTAACAAGCGATGTAGGCTCTCTCTCACTAAATGCAACACTAAATACAAATACGGTAGCGCGTTAAGGAGATGCCAAGTGAAATTAGGTTGTGATTAGGGCTGAACGATTTGGGGAAAATATGTAATTGCGATTTTTCTCACAGACATTGCGATTACGATTTGATTTGCGATATAATTTTTTGTGTCAAACTTCAGTTCAATATTCAGTGTGTAGTAAATTTAGAAACATATGATGCAGCATTACCACATGATACCCCATCAAAATATTAACTGATCTATATTCTAATGCAAGGATGAGAATTTAAAGATGTGGTGTGTTAAGTTAAATAAAGTAATAATGAAAACAATTGCAGCAAAAAGAAAAACAATAGTGATCAATAGCACTGACTACCCCCTTAATAACACTAGAACCACCTTTTCCCACGCCAATGAACAAGCAAGAACTACTTCAGTGTATGCAGCCCTTTTGTTTGCGCTAATGTGTTATTAGTGTTAATACCAGCAGCGAATCTAAAACTCTCAACCAAAAAGCTGTAATGTTCATAACAGAGTGGCTGTTTCAACAACCGTATATGGGTATTTTCTATACAAATCAATTCAGGTGAAACAAAAAAAAATATATGTGTTCAGGGTTGCAAATTCAGACACTCAAGCAAGAAATCTTACGCCAAATCTATATTATTCTATTCTAAACTTAATTATTAGCTGCATCAAAAACATTTAAAAACCCTACGAACTATTTACAAGGTAATAAAACTTTTACATACTTGTAACATGCATGAAAATGTGTGTGCAGAACAGAGAACAGAAAATCTTACTCTATGCAGCTTACCAGTTGGCAACCCTGCATTTCATTTGAAATGAGAAGTAAAATGTAGTTTTCGACTGAAGCGGCTTATCATTCCTTTGCTTTTTTACTCGAACAAATACAAAACAAATGAATAAACATTATATGAGTCTCTTTTTGTATTTTTTCTAAATAATAAGACCTCGTGCCCATACCTAACTGTATTAAAGCGATTTGTTCTTTTAGTATTCATGTTAAAGAGAGGCTTTTATTTTATTACTGTTGTGGGATTAAGATTAATTTCAAAAGATTAATCTTTGCAAATACTTAAATTAATAAGCACAAAAACATATGACATAAACACGACTGTATTATGGGTTTTACGACTTTTTTGGGGGTCACCGACTCCGCTACTGTGAGGATTACTGTCTGTCTCATTGTTATTTTGATGAGTTAGCAGTATGCTAATGCTATTGCCCATTAACAAAAACAAAAGGTATGATACGCCGAAGTATGTCGCTGGTGTTTAAAAGGAGGTCGTCAGTTCTATTGATGATAGAACCTTTCTGAAACAATCTCAGACCATGAAATAGGAAGGCAATTCATTTACAGCTCAGTAGCGGAATCAGTATTTCTTCCACACCGTGAATACAGCATCTTCGTTGGGTTTCATGTGTTTGCTGTCTGTGGGCCTATACGCAGTCTTCTTGGGTCACTTCTGATTGATGAGCATGACTGGCACACGAGAAGCATGGCACTGGTGATTGGTGAGAATGACTGTCATACAGGGAGCACGCCAATGAATTTGTAAAACTATTCTCACAACAGTTTTAAACCCTGGGTTCGACATACTGTATAATATATACCCTAAAACGCAGCACGATTTTGATTTGAAATCGATCCAGCCCTAGTTGTGATGTTAAACTTTTCCTTTTTTTAAGCAAGCAATTCATGCACTTATTCACAGCTCGATCTCCAGATTTCGATGCCACTTAAGTGCCTAAGCTGAGGCCTACAAATAAGACTTTAGTTTTTTTTTTTTTTGTTGTACAAGTCTGATTCCCCTCCAGACTGTATTCACCATCACCCAGCTCTCGAATCATATTGCACTACTTGCTGAGCCAGAACAACTGAAGTCAGACTGTCACCACAGTCGCTGCCACTGTGCCACACCTGGGCCAGCACCTCCATCACCACGCCACGTCACCAACATACATACCAAAACACACAGCAGAGGGCCCCGACGGGAGGGCCTGGGCCTGGCCTACCCTGTCCACTGGAGTTATTGAGCAGGAAGCAGCACACTGCCAGTGTTACATAAATATTCAATTATTAATAGAAGCCCTATGCCTTTATTATTTAGAAATGTGACCAAGAATTTGACCAAAAATTTTATATTTAGACTGATTCCCCCTCTCTAAACTGTTTCTCAAGTGCACTCTCATCTCTGGCTCTCCACTGCTGTCAGTGGCCAATTCTCTGCAAAGCTCTGGGCTATGTCTTGTGCAAATTGGAGGCATGTTTGGCAATGCATCACATTGTATCACGTCGAACGGTATGCATCGCAATACAGGTCAATCGTATTGTATCGCAATACAGATCAATCATATTGTATCACAATAGCAGTTGTTTCATATGTATCTCTAATGTATCAGATCATTGGCAATGCATAGAGATGTGTACCGCATTGCCTCAAATCACCCTATATTCAATAAATGATTATACAGCAATGATCTTAGAGAAGTAATTGTTGCTGCCCATCAATCTGGGAAGGGTTATATTCCAAACAATTTGAAGTCCATCATCAAGGTGAGAAAGACTATTCACAAGTGGAAAACATTCAAGACAGTTGCCAGTCTTCCCAGGAGTGGACATCCTAGCAAATTTACCCCAAGGTGAGACCATGCAACGCTCAGAGAAATTGTCTCATCTCAGACTCTACAGGCCTATGTTAGCACATTAAAGTAGACACTACAGTTATGACAAGGCTGAACAAGTATGGCTAGTTTGGATGGGTTGCCCGGAGAAATCCTCTTCTCCCTAAAAAGAACATGGCAGCATGGCTTAGGCTTGCATAGTTGCAGCTGGACAAGCCACAAGACTTCTGGAACATTGTCCTTTGGACACACAAGACCAGAGTGGAGATGTCTGGCCATAATACACAGCACCGCACCGCGTTTGGTGAAAACCAAACACAGCAGATCAGCAGAAACATTTCATACCAACTGTGAAGTATGGTGGTGGAGGGGTGATTTGGGCTTGTTTTGCAGCCACAGGACCTGGGCACCTTGCAGTCATTGAGTCGATCATGAACTAGTCTGTATACCAAAGTAAGTAGAGTCAAATGTGAGTCTCTGTCCGGCAGCTCAAACTTGGCTGAAATTGGGTCATGCAACAGGACAACGATCCCAAGCACACCAGAAAATCTAAAACAGAATGGCTGAAAAAGAAAAGAATCAAGATGTTGCAATAGCCCAGTCAAAGTCCAGACTTCAACATGATTCAAATGCTGTGGCAAGACCTTAAAAGAGCTATGTATAAACAAATGCCTCAATGAATTGAAGCAATGTTATAAAAATGAGTGGGCCTCCATAACGTGAGAGACTGATAAAGTCATACAGAAAATGATTACTTCAAGTTATTGCTGCTAAAGGTGGTTCTACAAGCTATTGCATCATGGGGTGTACTTAGTTTTTCATTTTTGATTAATAAATAATGACATGGTGAAATCCGTTGTGTATTGTTATGCACCTGTAGTTAGAATTAAATAATTTTACAATCTGCTAAGGACCAGATGAACCTCACTAAATCCATCAGATTTTATTGATGTGACCCAAAGAGGTGAATCAATATCCAGTCAATTTCCAGTGAAAAGGTCACAGATACCACAGTGTGTGTGTTTGTGTGTGTGTGTGTGTCAGGGTTTGGTTGGCCCATGTGCAGAAATGTGTCACACAGGGACGTTTGCTAGGTCCTCTACAGACAGCAGACATGAGGACCCGTGAGCTCTGCGTCGCCTAAGAGCAACGGGTTGGTGTGGTGTCTGTGTGATAGTGCTCGTCTGTGTGAATGCCTGTGTGCATCTATGCGAGTGAATGTGTGACAGTGTGGGTGTGATTGTGTGTCTGTGTGAATGCCTGTGTGCATCTATGTGAGTGAATGTGTGACAGTGTGGGTGTGATTGTGTGTCTGTGTGATAGTGCCCGTCTGTGAATGCCTGTGTGCATCTATGTGAGTGAAAGTGTGACAGTGTGGGTGTGATTGTGTGTCTGTATGAATGCCTGTGTGCATCTATGTGAGTGAATGTGAGAGAGTGTGGGTGTGATTGTGTGCCTGTGTGAATGCCTGTGTGCATCTATGTGAGTGAATGTGTGACAGTGTGGGTGCGATTGTGTGTCTGTGTGAGAGTGTCCATTTGTGTGTCATGTATATTATACATTATGAGTGTCCGTCTTTGTGCATCTGTGTGATTGTGAGCGCATTTGTATCTCTGTGTGAGTGTCCATCTGTGTGAGGTTGTATGGGTCTGTGTGTGAGAGAGAGAAAGTAGGCATGTATAAAACCTTTTATTTTGACCTTGTTGGGATCCTGATGGATTTCTCATTGTGGCTGGGGACTTGAACCATGCAGACCTTAAAGCAGTGCTTCCAAAAACACACCAGCACATTGATTTTCCAACAAGAGGAAACATTACTCTTGACCTGGTTTACACAAAACACAAAGGAGCATACAGAGCTTCAGCCCTCCCCCACATTGGCTTTTCTGACCACAGCACCATTATGCTAATACCAGCATATAGACCAAGAGTGAAAGCAATTAAACCAAGAAAAACAGGTATGGATGTGGCCAGAAGGCACCACCTCGGCACTACAGCACTGCTTTGACATTACACACTGGGATATGTTCAAGCAGGCAGGCACTTACAACCAACAAACCAATGTTCAGGAATATACAGAGACTCACAGCCTACATCACCAAATGCATTGATGATGTGATGTACACCAGGACCTTCAAACAGGCTAATCAGAAACCATGGCTGACAGGTAATGTTGAACAAGCTGCTGATGGACTGGAACACTCTCTTCAGAGCCGGTGACACTGATGGCCTGAGAACAACCAGGGCTGACCTGTCCTGTGCCATCAAAAAAGCTAAGTCAATACACAAAAAAGATAAATAATTTCAGAGACGGCAGAGACTCACTGAGCCTGTGGAAGGGGACCCAGACCATTACGGACTACAAACCCCAACCACAGATCTGTGACAGTAACATCTCTGTTGAACAATCTCAGCAAGTTCTTTAGAAGCCCTGAAGCACAAAGCCACCACACTTGCAAACAACTTCCCCCACCCCCAACCAGGATATGTGCCTTCCTTCAGCCAATGTGAAGAGGGCACTCTCCTGGATTAACAGCTGTAAGGCTGCTGGTCCAGACAACATACCTGTTTGGGTATAGAAAGTCTGCGTGGAGGAGCTCAAAGACGCCCTCACAGACATTTTTAACACCTCCCCAAGTCAGGCTATTGTCCCCAAATTATATAAAACCACCACCATCATAACCATACCAAAGAAGACATCACCATCATGCTTCAATGACTACTGCCTTATTGCACTGATCATTATTATCATGAAGTGCTTGGGAAGGCTACTCATGCAGCACATTAAATCCATTCTTCCCCCTGCCCTGGATTCCTTTCAGCTTGCATTTTGGGTGGAAAGATGATACAATCTCCTCTGCTCTCCACTCCACCCTCACCCACCTGGACAAATAAAGACACTTACGTGAGAATGCTGTTCATAGACTTTAGTTCAGCATTCAATACAATCATTCCTCAACAGATAATACAGAAATTGGACTGGCTGGGCCTGAACACCTCGCTCTAACTGGCTGCTGGACTTGCTTACTGAGAGACCACAAGTGGTCTGGGTCAGCAAAAATACCCTGGTACCGATCATGGCCTCCTATCATGGCACCACAAAAAGTATCCTGACAAACTGCATCCTTGTGTGATTTGGAAGCTGCACCGCCAGCAATCGAAAAATTGAGGGGAGGGGGTCTGTACTTTATGGTTAACTCTTTGTGAGCTGTGGATGTCTGCATCTTAGCAACGCACTGCTCTCCGGCTCTGGAGATTCTGACCATCAAAGTCAGACCCTTTTACCTGTTCAGTTCAGTGCTCCTTTCAGTCGTCTATATCCCCCCTCAAGGTTAAAAATCTTCAGCTCTAGACGAACTGTATAGTATTACAAAGAGACTAGAAAACACATACAGAGAGGCAGCACCGCTAAACACAAGTCCAATGTCATCTTCAAGATTGCTGATGACACACAATCTTGGGCCTCATCATGGCCAATGATGAGAAGTGAAGGCACATAAGGAGGAAGTGAAGGCATGGACCAGCTAGTGCAAGGACAACAACCTCTCCCTCAACATAAGTAAAACAAAGGAAATGATAGCGGACTACGGGAGGCAGCAAGAAGGGACACACAGACACACCGGCCCATCTACATCAGCGACACTGAGGTCGAAAGGGTTAGCAGCTTCAAGTTCCCTGGGGTGCACATCACAGAGGACTTCTTCTGGACAACAGACACAGACAGAGTGGTCAGGAAAGCTTGCCAGCGGTTCTACACTCACCTAAAGGATTATTAGGAACACCATACTAATACGGTGTTTGACCCCCTTTCGCCTTCAGAAATGCCTTA
>JAODJW010000040.1:82397-96444 GCA_026777045.1 Hyperopisus bebe | reverse complement strand
TTGGAGTTCAGGAGATTGTCTTGACCAGGACCACACCCCTAAATGCATTGAAGCAACTGCCATGTGATTGGTTGATTCGATAATTGCATTAATGAGAAATTGAACAGGTGTTCCTAATAATCTTTTAGGTGAGTGTATATCACTGGATTGCTGAGGAAGAACTGGTTCTTCTCCCTCTATTTACTGCATTGATATCAGTTGGAAGTACACGACACACATTACATTACCAGTAAGGAAGGCTGAGAGGGACTAAAAATGTATCTATCCCATGTTGTTCATCTGATACATGAATAGGTGTCATATGTGAAGGGGGTCACATGCCAGGTCGCATACACAATTAGGGTGTGCTAGAGCTGGACAATATACTGCAGAGCAATACGACACTGCAGTATGGATGTGCGGTAATCACATTGCAGGACGTGCAATATCACAGCAGTCTTTCAACCTGAATAAATGTAAATAATGTAAATCTTAATTCTAGAGCTGCTTATTTCAACAGTTATTTCCATGAAACTAACAGTATTACTGAGGTCGACTAGGTAGCTGTCATAACGGGGGCTGTTAATGGAGTATAACCTTGCTGTGCGAGTGTGTGAGCATGCGTGGTATCTTGGCATGTGATGAACGTTCAATAAAACCATTTCAAAAAAGAAGTAGTTGGCTATTTGTGACCAAATATAGTTTTCTGGCCCTTAAAGGTAGACCGCATATCAAGTTTATATCCTCCACTACCTCAGGACAGAAGACATAACCATGGGGGATTTATGACCAGCCCTGCCAATGATGGGCTACAGCCTGTAGATTTTTTTCACCAGTCAGTGAAAGGATCAAAAAATGCACTTATTGACATTTGCTATTGCATTTGGGAGCATTTAACTGGCCAAGCAAACAAACAAACAAATAAATAAAATGCTTCAGATGTGCTGTAGTGCTGTTTATCCATTTGTGCAGCAGAGAGTTGGTTGGGGATCAGCGTCATTGATTTTTGAAAAACTGGGTGTCTGGTGTCCAGTGCAGTCTCTCTGGCTTCACGTGCCCCATGTGTTGTTGTTGTTGGGGTGCTGCTGCTCAGGGATTCCTCATGCCTGTGCCCCCCCTTCCCAGTGCTGTCTCTCTGGCTTCACGTGTCCCATGTGCTGTTGGGGTGCTGGTGTTCAAGGATTCCTTTACAAAATGTTTAGATCTGCTAAAAAAACTCAATCGGTCAGGAACGGCAAAAAAAAAAAAAAAACAACTAATTGGCAACTAATTGCCAGGGAAATGCAATCAGGGTATCTGATACTATCCCTGGAGGGAACAGCCTACATGAAGGTATTTTTCACTGGTGTTGTACGCTGCCTGTGCTTCACACAATCGACACCTGGATGCTGCATGTGCAGGAAAAGCAGCAGTAAAGCACCGCTGATGCACCAGTAATGCACCGGTGATGCCCGATACCCAATGTTCACTCACCTGCCATCTGGCAGAAAGTTCTGGAGTATCTGAACTGTCACCACCAGACACTGCAATAGCTCCATCCTCCAGGCAGTCAGGCTGCACAATACCCTGCTACCGCCCTCCAAAGAGAGACACTGTCCCCAATGGTCACCCCCCCCCCAACCTTCAAGACTGCCATTACCCCAATCAGACACCCCCACCTACCCTCCAGTGATGCTATTTGTCTTTTTGCCTGTTTTTATATTTGCATATTCTTTACGTACACTACACTGCACATTTGCACTACCATGCACACACAAACACGCCACACAAAATCAATCACTCATACTGAATTCAATCTACTGTGCTGTTGATGTTATACATATATTTGTATTTATGAATAGCATCATAGAGGGCCCAAGAGAAATGTCAATTCAAGGCACCGTGTACTTTGTGTTGACAAAGACCTCAAGTTTTGACCAGCAAACGTCTTACTTATGCTCTTTCCACCATTTTTTTTTATTATATCAACATTAATTTCAGTGACGTTAAGTCGATATCAAGGGCACTTCTCAGTAATGGAAAAAAAAAAGCCTGAATTTCAGATTTTATATTTAGATACCAAGTTTACTGCCTTGTCATGTAATAAATAGACACTCATTTTATGCTGGAGGGTCCTGCAAAAATAGTTAAGCTGTAAATAAGAGGCAAGCATATACTGGTCAAATAGTGAGAACAAACACACAGGATGCCAGAAAGCCGAATGTCAGAGAGCAGAGCAAATGGCAGGAACACAAACAGCAAGACGGTGCTTCTGCCTGGGTGAATGTACTTAATACTGCTACATACATACTGTAGAAGCTCTCTCTCTCTCACACACCCACACCCACACCCACCCACACACAGACATACCTAAAGACAGACAGACTAAGATAAGCTCACTTTTGCCAGTTTGAAGTAATCAGGTAAAAAAACAAAGAACAGACCATAATACTGTAATAACACCTCACCCTAGACATCTTGTATCAGGTGTGTACAGTAGACCACTAGGAACAGTTTCATTGTGAATTACATTATAGCTGAGTAGTGGCATAATCACATAAATACTGTCAAGTTAAAAAACTCATTGATGTTATACATATATTTGTATTTATGAATAGCATCATAGAGGGCCCAAGACAAATGTCAAGCTAGTTACACAGCTGAGTAAAAAAAAGAAGACCCACCAAACCACTGACAAACAGGGCAGAGGAGTTAGGAATATGACCAGGCCAGAGTTCACAACTCTAAGACTGTTGTGTGAGACTGCACATATATATAAATTACTGAAGGTGAGGCTGTTTGAAAGCTCCCAGACAAGGCACTTGAGCCCCCAGAACCAGAGCAATCTCCTGCCAACCTACAGACTGTACTACTCCAGCACAGAGCACAGTGATTTCACTACACAGAGACAGACACACTCATCACACAATGCATTCCCAAAATAACAGGTCAAACATACCATTCAGAGGTGTCAGACACTCATATACCAGCCCCTTGGTCACTAAACGTAATGAGAACCCCTGAAATGAGTCAGGACACAGCTTCATACAGTTGAAATCAAAAGTTTACATACACTGTATAAAAAGACATAACTTTTTTTTTTTCTTACTGTCTGATATTAAATCATACAAAACCCTCTCAGTTTTAGGCCTGTTCGGATTCCCAAAATAATTCCTATTTGCTAAATGTCAAAATAATGTGTGAGAATTTTTTAGAGATTTTTTATTACTTTCTTCAAAGTCAAAAGTTTACATACATTTGCTCAGTATTTGGTAGAATTGCCTTTAAACTGAATGACTTGACGCAAATGCTTTGGGTATCCTTCCACAAGCTTCTCACAACAGTTTAGTGGAATTTTGGCCCATTCCTCCTGACAGAACTGGTGTAATTGAGTCAGGTTTGTAGGCCGCCTTGCTCTCACACGTCTTTTCAGCTCTGACCACAAATTTTCTATGGGATTGAAATCAGGGCTTTGTGATGGCCACTCCAAAACATTGACTTTGTTGTCCTTAAGCCACTTTGTAACCAATTTTGCACTATGCTTAGGGTCATTGTCCATTTGGAAGACCCATTTGCGCCCAAGCTTTAACTTCCTGGCTGATGTCTTGAGATGCTGCTCCAATATTTCAACATACTGTTCTTTCTTCATGATGCCATCTATTTTGTGAAGTGCACCAGTCCCTCCTGCAGCAAAACACCCCCACAACATGATGCTGCCACCTCTGTACTTCACAGTTGGGATGGTGTTCTCAGGCTTGAAGGCTTCCCCCTTTTTCCTCCAAATATGACGAGGGTCATTATGGCCAAACAGTTCAATTTTTGTTTCGTCCGACCACAGGACATGTCTACAGAAATTAGGGTCTTTGTCCCTGTGTGTATTTGCAAAGTGTAATCTGGCTTTTTTCTGTCACTTTTGGAAAATAGTTTAAAGGCATAGTAACCTCAGTGTATGTAAACTTTGACGTTGACTTTGAAGAAAGTAATAAAAAAAATCTCAAAAAAAATTCTCTCACACATTATTTTGACATTTAGCAAATAGAAATTATTTTGGGAATCCGAATGGGCCTAAAACTGAAAGGGTTTTGTATGATTTAATATCAGACAGTAAGAAAAAAAAAGTTATATATCTTTTTATACAGTGTATGTAAACTTTTGGTTTCAACTGTAGGTACAGCAGGTCAGGTAAGTTCCCTGTGGTTTGGTTTTCAGAGACACTATTAGATGGTAGGAGGCGGAAGAATGAGAGAATGAAATGAATATATATACTCCTAGGGTGGTCAATACAGTAAAATAGAAGTTTAAGTCTGTCAAATTGTCTGTCATTCACAACAAGGCCTCATCAGTGTCAGAAAAATATGAAAATTGAGAAATGGTTAGAGAGGCAGAAAAAAAGCAAGGTGAGGTGAGGGAATTAGTCACCTAAATGGGATTCCCAGTCACTTTTGAGGTGTGATGTCAGGGCTGAAGTTGGGCTTGGGAAAGGGGAAGGGAGCGTATGCAAGGGGAAGCATGTGAAGCCACCATCTGCCGCCAAGCAGTGACCATATTTAGGACACAGCATGGTGCCCCCACAGGTGTACATGCAGGCAGATGCACACACACACACACACACACACACACACACACACACACAGACAGAGAGTGAGCATTCACATGGGGTCTCAAAAAGGAACCCAGGAGAAGATTGTGGAAATGACAGGCACAGACAGCATGTGTGTAATCAGGCATGCAACAGCAGCTGGGATGTGCAGTGATGGGGTGCGGCACAGCACACTGAGCACGTCTCCACACAGGCACAAGAATTACATAATGGCAGGCAGGCAGCCCCCCCCCCCCCCACCCAGTGCTCTGCCTGCCTGGCTGCAACAAGCCCCGTAACCATGGCGGCGCTGGCATTCCAGCAGCAGAATGCACCAGCTAAGCACCGACTCCCAGGCCGTCATTTTAACAGCTCTGCTCAGGCCTCTCTCAGCATGTGCAGCCGTCTCCCTGGGAGACAGCCCCCTCCCCCCAGCCCGGCAAAGCTCCCAGTTAACCCCTTCCTTCCTGCACTGACGCTCTGCCTTTCATACAGAAGACAGCACCACTTTGTGTTTCTCTTGCAGTCTCATTTCCTTCCCGGGGAGCCCCACCCACACTGAACACTTTCCCAGCTCTGCTCAGATGACAGGTTGTGTGTGTTTATATGACGTCTACCCAAAAGTATTCTGGAGGGTGCAAACCTTCCAAAGAAAATTGATATTTGGGGGCATACTGAAATCTATTTCAGAATAGCTTCGGCAGCATCCTGCATGATGCCTATGAGCGCACATGCACATACATATGAGCACACACACGCACACACATCCTCAGGCAGTCAGGCGTGCATGCGCGCACACACGTGCACACACACAGAGGCGCGCGCGCACACACGTGCACACACACAGAGCTTTCTAATATCTTTTTAAGAGAAAACGCTTATCCCCAACATGACGACCTTAAGCTCTACCCAACCCTAACCTTAACCATAGGTAACCAAACACAATACAAGACTTTTGGCATTTGACAGTTTTTTGATTGTATTCAAAGATCTTAGTGGGGACCCCCTCAATGTTATTAAAAAAAAAATTTTATCACATTTTGAGGGGAAAATTTGGTTCACACACACGCACACCCACACACAAGCGCGCACACACACAAACAAACCTCCAATCCACACCTGCACCCAGAACTAAAATCCCAGCTGTTGCTGCTGCACACCACCCTCACCATAATTCCTCACTGTTCCACCATCTCTACCCTTAAAAGAAAATGGGGGAACTATAAGCAATGCTGAAGGTACCATCTGATCTGTCACCCGGAAGTTCATTCAGCTCCGCAACAGGCAGTCATAGTGCCCAGTGTTGTTCTGAGAGTATTTCAGTTTCTCCTCCAGATTTCATTCACCTTTGATGGTATATTTGTTATATTCAGATTGCTGAATTCTGCCTGGGTCTGATTTCCCAATGAGGATCACACAGAGCAATTAAATACAATGTAAACAGCAGACTCAACACACATATGCAGAGAGCACCATACTTCAGGATCATACTACAAGGGCAGGAACCATGTAGATCTCTGGAGGAAACGAGAGCTGTCCACCCAGCCCCAGACACCCCCCCCCCCCCACTGTGCTTGGGGATAATGCAGGCCATCATGATCTGGAAAAGTGCACACCAATGATGGTTCTAAACCACTACAACATTCACAGTGTTGAGACAACGTCTTGGCACTTTGGCTTCTGGGCATGTAGCCAGGCGCTTGACTGGATCGTGACCACAACGAACAGCGAAAATCTAGCAGGAGAAAAGATGAATCCTGCAGTGTTGTCTTCCAAACCAGTCTATGCAGTATTGATGTAAATCACTGATTCCAAGGCCAGCTGAAGAAAATTAATTGGGGAATGATTAGCATGGGGGGTGTAGCCGGTGCAGATTAACTGAGTAATACAGATCAGTGGCAGAGGGTGCCCCACCCACTGGGAAGGCGGCACCGGAGCATCCAGACCGCAAACAGCAGTCTTCTAGGCAGCTTTTATCCACAAGCCAAAATGGGCTACTGAACTGCTGATACCAACATTCATATACATTTTTCAATGTTTCTCATTGTTTACATTGTACAGCAGTAGTTAATTTTGAAAATCTTTCTTGTTTTTTAATATTTTTATTTTATGCTTATTTCGTTCTTTTTTTATGTTCTTTTACTTTGCAAAAGTGGCTCTGAGACGAAGAATTTAAGTATTCGTAATGATGCTGCATTATCAGCATATGACAATGAAACTTGAATGACATTACAAGCCAGATTTAATAATGAATTATGAATATGCTACAGGCCAGTACTTTAATACCTCTTAAGAAATAAATTAGCATGCAAAATCCCTCATCCTCCAGTACAGAAAAACTGCTGATCGTCCAATGCAATCATCTCCATTATTTTTGTAGTCCTGTCTTCATCAATATTTCATGTTAGCAGTACCATAACAAAAGTTTAAATACTGGTTGGCAATACTGGCCAAGATTAACAAATTAGCCAAGATTGATAATATATGAAGGTATATCAGCCAATAATATGTTAACCACAGGGCAGGGGAATATAGCAAAATATTTTAGCACAATAATATTTTTCATATCAGTTAATACAAAGCATTTCTTTACTTAAATGCTCCATGTTTGCTCAAAATTTCCTTAGGAAACAAAACGGCACCAAATTGAAGGGACTGCAAAATGAAATCTAACTTCAATTAATAAATCATACAAAAATAATAAATCATACAAAAATAAACTTTGTCATTGGGCGTAACACTAGAAGACATTGACAGACGATTTGTAACAGTGATTTTCCCTCTGACTGCCTCGCTGCGCATTCCAGGGAACAAGTTTGACATTGCTGGCAAAGTCGCCACCCATCCCACAATGGAAATTAAATGCTGTGTTCCATTTTGAACCAATTTGTGACATGATTTGTCTGGCATTTCTTCAGATTTAATGTGGAAACCTTAATTGCTTGTGTCTATGACTGTAAGCACTTGCATTCGTGTGTTCTATCAGATGGCCATGCTTCAAGTAGAGGTCAACTGATATATCGGCCGGCCAATATGTGGCATTTTTTAATGTATCGGCATTGGCCGATATCTGAGTGTAGTACGCCGATTTGCAGACAGGCACGTCTACTGGCAGCCCAGTGTTATTGTTGCTGTAGAACATGTGACCCATGCTGCCTTGTGCAGGACCCCAGCCAGAAGTTTTGGAAGAGTCCTGGGAGAAAACGGTAAAGTTTAAATTCTGATCTTTCAAAGACCCATTTATTCAACTGGTTTGCTATGAAATGTTGCTTTAAAAGAAAACGCGAGCACTCTTGAAAGAAAACGAATTATGCTGTCAGGACCTGGTGTAATAATGAGCCTTCAACCAACTTAGCTTACAGGTAACTTTAAGGATCATTGGGCCTCATTCACCAACCGTTCTTATGAACAAATTTGTTCTTAAACCCCACGTACGCAATTTAACAAACATTCTGACATTCCCAATGTTTTCTTATCTGAATTTGTTCTTAGCTAAGAACAGAATCTATGCACACTTAAGACCACTCGTACGCACATTTGAGTAATGATAGTTTGTTCAAAATAATTAGTTATAGCAGTTTTGTTCATTCTACAGTGCATAAAATAATATTTTAATAATTTATAAAATATAAAAAATTTTTAAGTGTAAAAATTATTTTCATGGTAGTAACGGCGATCATGCAGATTATAAATAGGTCAGAATCTTCATAAAAAAGTGCATATGTGGGGATTAAGAACAAATTTGTTGAATATGGTGCGATGATACTCGTCATCAGTCCAGTTATGGCACCACTCCAAGCACAGCCATCTCTGGACTGGTGTTAACAGCAGCCTACACATGGGACAGTGAACCCGTAGTATGCCCGATGCCATGCCAGTTGTGACATGGTGCGGAATGACACGGGGTGCTGTAGAGTGTCCAATGCCTGTGTCCAGATGGTAGGCCCAGATGTCATGGGGTTCTGCTTAGCGCACAATATGGCGATCCTCCCTTGGTGTGGTCTGTCTTGGGCAACTGGAACCTTCACGACGTGTGTGGGTGCCCTCACATGCCCATTGGCTCCAACATTGAGTGACTCGCATCTGCATGCCCAACATGCTGGGCAATTGCGCATCCTCCATGTCTGGTGACTAGACGCTCCAACTCCTTGCAAAATTAACCATTTACATGCCCATCACTGGTCTGCAGCTGTACCGAATTACATCCAAATCGGACCTTTTCGTAAATCGTTATCGGGATATGAGATTTTGGTCATATCGTAATATCGTACAGCCCGGGTTGGGGGGGTGCAGACATGGTGTTCATGTGTTTCTTTTAATGACAGCAGTCAATATAACTGAACTAGACATCAGTGGCCTGTACTACGAAACAGGGTTACTGGCTTATCAGGGTAACTTGTTGGATTTAAGGTACCACAGTTTAAATGGACTAAATATTCGCTCACTTACATTTTGCCCAGACTACCTTAAATCTGACAAGTTACCCCGATAAGCCAGTAACCCTGCTTCGTAGTACAGGCCACAGAACACCCTGGGAGCGTTTTAAACGCAGATATTTTTGTCTGCTTTTCAGGTGGTTGACGCAATGCATTTTCTGACGCGCGCTCTCTGTCCGCTGGTGGGAGTGTGCTCACAGGTCTGTGTGTGCGGAGCCATGTGCGATAGAGAAAACAGAGGATAATTGTAAATGCGTGACCGTGTAGAGGCAAAAATGACAAGTTGTTGTGTAAATAAGATGAATAACATAAGGCTATTTAGTTCGTTTAATAAAAGGACAATATATAGACCTGTTCTATAGGAAAGGTAACCTTAAATGACTTCTGCTGTAATCTGGCGCTATACAGAGAATAAATTTAAATAAAATTAACTTGACCTTCAAGAGGGGATGCGAGAGGTGCCATTAAGGGGGGGGGGGGGTGCGCACCCCTAATATAATGGTGGGGGAAATGCTGGCCCTAATTGATGGCCAACCTGTCGATTGCAATTACCAAAATATACCAAGGGGGACCCCCACACAGTCAGCAAATATACCGTTGCAATTTGGCCACTCACAAGAATATTTTCTTTGAAAAAAATAGTTCTGACTTTCAAAAGGGTTGTGCATTCCTGGGGGAGAATTTACAGTACAGCTTTTCTGACATTTTTGTGCTAAAAATGAGGACATTTCCCAAAACCATCACTAGGTCAGACTTCCTTTATGAATATTAATGAACTGTCCCCGGCCATCATATGTTTTGGAAGTTCATGTGCTTGCACTACTTCTTTGCTCATAAACCTGCAGCCCTTGACCATAAGCATGCAACCCAGGTGCAATAATTTTATGGAGGTTTTTGCCCCCAAAAATCGATTATAACTGACTCTGACGCAACAGATCGAAACAGTTGAATTACCACCTTAAATCAATTCATCGAGATGCATCAATACATGTTTAAACCCCTGTTGTGCAAGCATGACCCATAAGCTCAACATTGCGACGCATACATTTTTTAAGCACTGCAGCACCTCATGTGTGCATGCAGGCATGAGATCGAGAGGCACAAGAACCCTTTAAATTATTCTCATTTTATATACTTTATGTTCATATAGTTTATATTTATACTTATTACTTTGTTCATTACTATGTTCATACATACATATACAATTACATATTTAATTACATCCAGGGATCGACATAACTGGTACACAAATTCACATTCACCTTTAAAGCAATATGTGCGACAATTGATTGTAACAGCGTGAACACGTACGTATTTTATGTGCATTTAAACTGATATGACAAGAAATTATTGTGCATTTTACCTTAATATGCTAATTCGCACTTCTTATGCGGTATAGACGTTAAAATTAGGGATGGGCAGATTAAGATACACAACTGCCGATACCGATACAGATTCCGATACAAGAGCACTTTTTTACTTTGTTATACTTTATATATAAATTTTTAAGCTAGCAAGTACAGATGGAATAAATGTATATGACAAAAAATATTAGGCCACTACAAACAATGTACTGTTCCACCTCGTTTGTATGTCTTGTTTTAAGCGTTTTTGAGGCATTTGCAGTTCAATATGAATATCTTCAAAACAAGTATACACAAGTGGCGAATACTTAAAATTTTAACAATTTTTCTCCCATTGGCGTCAGCTCAGTTACACTTTGTTGCGATGGCAGCCCCTTTTGTATCAAGCTGCAGCAAGTTCACAAGACAGTCCAGGTTAGCGACTCCCAAATCATCCATCATTGCTTTTTTTTGTCTCGCAGTTGCGTGCACTTTAAGTGTGATTGTCCATTAAACGTTATTCCCACCTCTCAAAGCTTTATTTTACAAAAATTGCAAATCGCCGTGCTACTGGTTTCTATTAAAAGCGTAAAATATTCCCAGATCGTAACGTCTTATCTTACGCTCCCCGCACTGCGAAGGGATGCGCAAGACGTCACAACAGGCGGAAGTCAATGTACTCACAAACACTGAGGAGCAAAAAAGATTGAGGGGCAGCATTAGCATTCGATTTGAATGGCGTAAAAAAACACATGCAAAATGGGAAAGGGTGGACTTGTCCAAGCGTTTTGGATTTAATAGAGTCAGAGAATGTATTATGTATTGCGTCAGATGCAAAATTTCGCAAATGTCCTTTAGTGCATTGGAAGAAATCGATAACCAGTCCCAATGTAAATCCCCCAGGAGAGTAAACTCGCTGTCAGAAAAACTGTGCGAAATGTCTGAGAGAAGAGTAGTGGCCTCAGATGAAGCTGATGGTGGGGGATAACAGCCAATGACTACCAGGTCAGCACCATTTTGGAGGTTTAACCTAATAGGAGTCAACTCCAAGGACTTAGGAATATTGATAGATTTAATACATGAACAGTTCAGTAACATTTTAACGTAGATGGCAACCCCTCCTCCTTTGTTTAAGCGATCTATCATAATATTTATCATTGCGTGATTCATGGTTTCAACGAGGCCTCTGATAGAAATAAGATGTCGCACTCAGACAACTATACCTACAGCTGGAAAGCGTCGATTATATTAATCAGGCTACACACACTGACTTGGATAAATCGCAATCCGCAGCTGTTTTTAGGGTCGACTGGGTGTTAATCCAATTCTAGCCCGGTTAACTGCCATTGTTAGTAGCAATATCAGTTGATAACACATCACACGCGGTGCTTTACGTATAAAGCTCCATAGCAACACGTCCACAAATAAGTTGGACGGTATAGTGTGTGTGACCAATTTAATGAACCACAAATAAGTAGTAGTGCTTAAACAGTATAAAACTACAACTTTCCCTTCTGTTGATAAAAGGCGCAGCCATCTTGGATTCTGAACTTGGGATCCTCTGTGCTGCTCTGAGATATTTCTCGGATCTCCGAGAAACGGGAGTGCACATGTCGTCACTTCTGGCTTCAAAACTCAGAATCAGACTCGGAATACGAGTTCCGAGGGCAAATGGAACGCACCAAAACTGCCCAAAATGGGTTGACAGAGTCATTTCAGGGATTTTGAGTCATTCTGCTCTGCAGATGGGTTAATTGTGTTAAACATTTTAATCAGATTAATCATGATGATGGATTAATCCGTGTTAACCCGTTAATTTTGACAGCCCTAAAAAAACATTTAGGTGTAATTTTGGGGGGCTGGGAACCAATTAATTGATTTTCCATTCTTTCTTATGGGAAAAATTCGATCAGAACTCGTACTTTTTAGGATTTGATCCAGGGTCTGGAACGGATTAAGTTCAAGAACCAAGGTACCACTGTATATTCCATATTTTGTGTAGCACAGCTGGTGAATCTACCAAAACAAGTATTTCACTGTATGTCGTACAAGTAATTTGACTTTGGAGATCCCCAACAGGCTGGGCTCAGGGATCCACAGAAAGAGCCCAGTTCCCGAACCAATGACAAAGAACCCCCCCCCCCCAACCTAACCGTTAAATCCTCCGCCAGCCGTCCTAGCCGGACTGTCTAGCCGGCAGACCCCATTAACCCTCTAGGCTAATCATTTTCCATCAGAAGGGCCAGAAACCCCTGCCCCATCCCCCTCTTAATGAGTTCCACAACTGTGGACCCAGTGCACCGTAGGCTACTCTATCTGTAGCAGGCTTGGGGGGAGTTACTAGATTACTAGATAATGGCAAGGGGGGAGGGGAACAGACTGGCCACTTTGTCTCATCTTACACACACACACGTAGACTGCTAAAATGCTTTTGCCACTCACCTAGCAACAGCCATGGCAACAGAGTCATTGCATACAAAATACATGGTGCTTTGCCAATATTCCCACATGACCAAAATTACCTGACAATCAGGAATAAGAGACAGTGTTATGTTTGTATGTGGTCGGTTTCACTAAGAAAAATCAGATTCTAAACAATTTAGATTAAAAAATGATCTAAAGTCTTGCTTTTATGGGAAACACCCCAGAGTAAGCACGAGTCCATCACAGATGATGCATAAGAATATACAACAGGCAGTTCAGACTATCTGGTTGCACCAGAACCATGGAAGAAACCTGTAAAATCAGAGCATAACTCCCCAAGTGCCCCCACCCTTGGCGGGACACTAGCACAATAAGATCTAGATCATACTTTTAAGGGAGCATGCATCCGGGCAAGTGGACGGATAGAAGGCCAAAACTAAACTTGAATGAACACTCATCAGATGTTAACTGCCTTGGCCAAGAACCACCACAGGTGCCACCAAACAGGGGCAATAAAGAACACCCAAATCTATCAATGTTGCTTGGGTAACAAAGCACACACAGCTGCAGGGGAACCCACATCCATAAACACTGACTAGTAAGCTGAATCTTAACGCTGTTGGTCTTCAGGCCAGGAGGACTTGCACTGGTCAGAAAGTTGTACTCCAAGCGCTAACATCAGGTCTTAAAACCAATAAAAATACAAGTAAATCCACACATATATGCCTGCACGGCCATTCGCAGACACTCAAACAAGGATGTATTCAGTGGACGCCCCACCCCCACCTGCCTCTATCTAACCCTCACTTCAGTCACATGTAAAGCAGAGTGGACCACACGGTGGAGATAGAGAACAGTTATTACAGTGAAACTGTGCAAAAACAGTAGAAAGAAAAAAAAAAACAGCAGAAAAATGCCAAGAGCTGGGAGGCTCTTCCTTATAGTGATTGTAACTGGGAAGAGAAACAAAAGGGTAGTGCTGCACGATTTATCGTTTTCAAATTGAAATCGCGATTTGAAACAACGCGATTAGCAAGTCGCAAAAATCGTGATTTAGGATATACATTATACTGCACGTCGGACCCAGGGTTTAAAACTGCTGTGAGAATAGTTTTACAAATTCATGCCGTGCTCCCTGTGTGACAGTCACTCTCACCAGTCATAAGCCCCGTGCTTCTTGCGTGCCAGTCATGCTCACCAATCAGAAGTGGCCCAAGAAGACCTATAGGCCCACAAACAGCAAACACGTGAAACCCAAGGAAAATGTTACATTCGCGGTGCGGAAAAATACTGATTCCGCTACTGAG
>JAODJW010000040.1:49973-62259 GCA_026777045.1 Hyperopisus bebe | reverse complement strand
ATCACCACCACCCAGGAATCCACTGATGCACACCTCCACTGAACTCGGTGAACCCCTTAAAGCCACTGACACAAACACCCTTAGGATGTGAAAACCAGCCTCCCTTTCTGGGCAGACTGAGACCTCCAACAATGCCAGAAACTCCCACACACATTTCCAAGCGCCACTGAGCTCAACTAGGAGAGATGAGGCCAGTTGAAACATGATCTGAGAAACTGTAGCTTTTGAATTTTTTTGCTATGGGAATGAAATATTTAAATTGAGTGCCTCGTGCGGCAGCTGGCAACATTGGTGGTTAGACACTTACTGACTTATGAGGTAATGAACATGATGTGACTTAACCAGGATGCTACTAATATATTCATACAAACAGATAACACAATGTGCTAGGCAATAATACTGGTTGCTTTGAGTAAAAGTATGGAACCAGCACCATTTTAAAACATAATAATCGATAACATATCTCCTGGAGTATGCTTCCACAAAGAATATGACAACAGACACATGGATCAAGAAAGGCAAGAGGCCATAGTAGACAACTCATAGAACAGAGAGGATGGCTACAGATGAACCAGCAATAATGCTAAGTTCACACTATAGGACTGTCAAAGTAGTCAGATTGCTGTACTATTCACATTGCACAAGTCAACCCTTTATCCAAGTATGTTCCCTTGCCCACCACACCCTGTTATTCCCCTTCCCCTTTTCCTTGCAATCTGTTATGCCCCAACCCTAGACTGGGGTTCGTAACACCATTATCTTGTAATTGGGACTCTTGTAGTCATTGTGGTTTACACACTACAGAACTGATCAGCGACAGTGGGTCACACACACAAGATCTTTCACCAGAAGAAAAATTGCTGATGGTTAATGCACCATAAATGGTTAAAACACTAATCAAATTACAACATATGATCTACATTTAAAAACATGTGGCATGTTAGCCCTTGTAGATACAGAACTTCCAGGAAACACTACTACATATCAAGTCATTAGTAGGGATGTCACGATACCAGAAATTTAGTAGTCAGTATTAGGGCTTTACGATATGATCAAAATCTCACATGCTGATACAGGTAAACTCATATCCAGATAATTATATTGTATAATGTAACGTGACTCACAAATAGACAAGAAATGATCCACAAATGTGAAAAAGACCTTTTCACATGTACAATTGTGTACAAATGTGGATATGATTTTACACAACATACAATGCAATAGAATTTGTGGATTTTTGTGGATACTTTTCTGTTACGGTATTAACAAATGTACTGTGTCCATTTAAAGTACACAAACCTACATGATACAAACATGACCAGTGAAGTGCACTTTAAGCATTAAACTACAGGGGACAACGCACATCATGTAACTTCCATACTGTATGTGTGTTTTTATACATATTTATTAATAATCGCATTGTGCCCATTCACCGTCAGTGACTGTAAACAAGACAGCTGGGCTACTGAAGGTGAATAACTTCCTAACTGTACTCAGAGGTTGTTAAAATTAGAGAGAGCAAATATGAATCTAGGGAATGCGGTGTGTTTCCTTATAATGAGCGTCAATGGAGAGGAAAATGTTTAATGTGAGAAAGTCCATATTCCTAGCATTTCAGTTTTGATTTTTTTGCCAGGTATAAGTGTTTATGACCAGATGTATTTGAGCAAAATTTGGTGATTATTGGTCACCATTTAGGTACGATTAGCCACAAGCTTTTTCACATTAAGAGTTTTAAAATGTCCCCATTGAAATATTAATTAAAATTTGCCCGTAAAGAAATCTGGAAAACCAAGTGGTGTTGCTTGCTTTTGTTGAAAGATATTACAGCCGGAAAACTAAACAGTATCATAGTTAAGGTTTAAACCCAAAACCACTTTTGGGTATACCTCCCAGATATTCTGGCTTGATGTATGGATATGAGGATCTCTTCTGAAACATTATGGAAAGCGGGGTCGAGTTTATTACGGTTTTGGAGTTAAGGTTTAAAGTTAGCTTTATATGCACATTTCCAGCTGCAATATCTTTCAATATTTGTAATATATTTCAGTGGTTGTATGTGTGCACTTCACATTTAATAGCCCAATTATTCATAAATACATATAAAATCACAATATAATAAAAGTTACATGGGGTACATTTTTCCCCTTAGTTTAATAGTTACAGCACATGTCTGTATTATTTATGTTTACCCATACCATTACATTGCAGCAAATAGCAAGCGGGCAAGAGTAGTGGGATTGCAAAAGTATTGCAAGTGAACACAAAACTATTTTCCCACCCACACCTCTTAAGGGCTCCGTAGCGGTATGAACCAGACAAAGATCCACAAATCAATATGAGAGTGGCTTGATGGTTAGGGAAGCGCACTTGTAATCGAAAGATTGCAGGTTCAAATCCCCCACCCGCAAGTCACCACTGAGGTACCCTGAGCAAGGTACTGTCCCCAAGCACTGCTCCCCGGGCGCTGAATTCGCTGCCCCCTGCTATGTCACGAAAGTCACATATGGGTTAAATGCAGGACACATTTCGTTGTTGCGCACTGTGTGGTGTGGTGTGTTAATAATGACCACTGATCACCTAATTCTAATCTAAATGTAACGACCCACAAATAGACAAGAAATGATCCACAAAGGTGTAAAACACATTTTGTGTGTACATATCAGTCTGTATTTTTGTGGATATGATTTCACACAACATTTAAAAATACATATTTAGGGAGTTAAATATTTGTGGATCATGATACTTATTTCTGAATTGTCTTCTGTGGGTTACAAATATTAAAGCCCATACAAGTGCTGTATCGCACGTGGTGACATAACATTGCAAAGTCTTCCAAATGATAAAGTATTGCCGTAAACAGTGTATTTTGCAACACCACGAAATAACCAAGAGCATATTATGAAACGATAGACCTTTTTATTTCATCATCTGATATATACGGTCATATCTTACAAGCCTAGTCAGTGCCGATTCCAATAGAATTACGTGATTCCCGATACCCAATGATACCACAGAAAAAAAAAAAAAAAGATTATCCCATGTACTTAAAAACATTTGAACATTATAAAAATGGAATTTCTGTAAATGTAAGCAACAGTACAGAACAAAACAGTGCAACAATTTTTGGTAAATGCCGCAACGATTCCTATGAATGACTTCATTTTTCATGGCTTTTTGAACAGAGGAAAGCTGTAGTTGTTAACTGTTGGCACTTGCGTCTTATTTGCGGCTCATTAAAATCGGTCATACACAGTACTGTCCAGCCACTATCTGTGGACTACAGTGTTTGTATGCACAAAATACTGTGTAATAAGTTGCGAGTATTTTACACGTTTAACAGAAACGAGTAGCACAGCGATTTGCAATCTATGTAAAATAAAGTTTTGAGGTGGGAATAGCGTTTAATGGACAATTCCATTTAACAAAGCACACGCAACTGCAAGGCAAAACAAAGCAATGGATGATTTGGAGTCGCTAACTTAATTGGACTGTTTTAAGAACTCGCTGTAGCTTGTGATACAAGAGGAGCTGCCATCGCAACAAAAGTGTAACTGCGCTGACGCCAATGGGAGAAAAATTTAAAATTTTAAGCATTCGCAACTTGTGTATACTTGCTTTGAAGATATTCATATTGAACTGCAAATGCCTTAATAATATATAAAGTATAACAAAGTAAAACAAGCTCTTGTATCGGAATCCGTATCAGTATTGGCAGTTGTGTATCGGAATCGGATCGGAACTGAAAAAATGTGGATCGCCCATCTCTGCTATCAAGCTAAATGTAAATGATTAGTCATGTGTAGCTCCTGTGCTTGTGGGCATCATTATTCTTCTTCAGTGTGCAAGGATAGACTGGAACACTTGTAGACACATATGCTGCCCCAATCAGTCCCGGACAAATTGCAACCTCGGTACTTACACTGCCTACGGAGCCTACTACACAGTATTCCAAAACAAATATAGGTGCAAACAACCATAACTATAACCGTAAATGTTTATTGAATACCTATTCCTTGAACACTAAGAACATTTACTAAACAAAGTAAATTTTTACACCTTTTTAAACTCCTGCAAGCAGGTCACAGTACAGTTCACACAAAAGGATTTGGAGTCACAAGAGGTCCAGATATTTAGCCTGCAATCTGGTGAGCATCGGTGACTAATTGGCAACTCACTCTGTCCGGTCGCATCTTTGAACAATTCACAAACAGCAATCAGGCACCAATTTGCCATCAGTCAGTGAGCACTAATTTTCCTCCAATCTAGGGCTTTGTCAGCATTCTCCAAAAACTGTCAGCAAGTGGAAAAATCAGGGTTAAAATTGTGTAGTGTGAACTTAAAAAAAGTCCACCTTATTCTAATTTGAGGAGGGGGCATTTTCGATCAGAATATGATGTAAAATGGATATAAAATTTCTATAATGTTAAAAAAAAATTAAACCATGTAAAAAGTTACATTTGTTTACAAAATGTTCTGAGTGTTCAGGGAACAAGTACTCAGTAAAAGTTTCCACAGTTAAGGTACTTTGTGGCTTGAACTTTATATATGTTTGTCACAGTGTTCCCTGAAAGTCCCATGTTGACAAGGGTTAAGGTGTTCATTCATACAGTTAACACGACAAACATATGAAACCATTTAACAAGACATTACCCGGATGTGCTGCTGCCAACCCTTCTGCCAGAGCATGAATGTGGGTCTTCTCTTCAAGCAAAAATATGTAACTAATTTTTTTTTTGGCACATTAAGTCCTTTTGAAAAATGAGTTTTGGTTTTCAACTATGCCTTTCATGCCTTTATGTCTTATCTTGTGCTTTGAAAGAGACAGGTTGGTTTTGTTTTTAAAGAACTATACCCATATGTTCCTCAAACAAAAAGATTTTGGTATACAGGCTTTTGGCCTCTCTAGCAGTTTTCACAATTTTTTCCAGTGACACAACATTTGTAAATCTGTAATACATTTAAAGCTTTTTTAAAATCTCCAAATAGGGAAAGCTGCTATATATTATTTCATTCCCATGAAACTGATATCGAATCGGAATCGGATTGAACTGAATCTTTAGCGTGTGAGTCGGAATAGAATCGAATCGGGGCATCTGTGCTAAAAAAAAAAAAAAAACAACAAAACATGGATGAGCGATGGCACACTTCGTTTCCTCTTCTGGGGTGCTGGGAGTCGCCGAAAGTGAGGGAGAATAGGCCTTGGAAAAACCCCTCTCTTGCAAATACACGGGAAGATAAATGGCACTCACTGATACTGTACGGCGTTCAGCATCGCCATTTAGTGTGTCAATTCCAAAGGCTAACAAACGCGAGCCAGTTTACAGTCTACGGGAACAGGATGTGCACTGGACACAAAATGATAGCAAGTCTAATTCAACGATGGCATTGACTGACACTTTAAAATGAGAACAATGAGTGTAACGATCCCGGCAAGGGACATCTGGACGGTTCAGGGCTTTTCCCCCTGATGGCTGTCATGTAAATTAACATCTTCGAAGCCGCAGCCACTCACCCATCGGGCGAATGGTGACCTGGTGGCCGGAGTGAAACTTTCCGTATGGTACTCAGACGCCCTTACCGTCTTTTGTCAATGTACATGCGCTTAGCTAGTACGTATTTTGCTAATTTTAACAGCCGGCCAAGTATCCTTACACTAACACGAAATTTAAGGGGGAAATCCTTTCAATTGTATGTATTCGGAAAAATCAAAAGCACAGTAACAATGAGCAATTAGCACGCAGTATACAGCTAGCTAGTTAGCTCGAACAATGACAGGAAAAGCCAGCTGGCTGCCCGGTTATCGGCTGCAACTGCTAGCCAGCCAGCAAACCGCCAACATATTCCCACTGCTGGCCAGACACGGAGCGCATGCCAAAAGCCGGCCGCATTCGGCACCTTTTAAAAGATAAATCCGCGGTCTTTCCGGGCAGCTACAGCTGCGTTAGCTACAGCGGCGGCGAAACAAAAACAGCGCCGGCTAGCCGTTAGCCCTTCGGGTAGCTGCGGCGCCCTACATAGCCGACTTTGGGTACACCTACTTTGCGTGGCGGAGGGTCGTTTCGTTAGCCGACTGCTCGGCTAGTCAGCTATTTAGCCAGCTAGCTATCCGAGATTATAGCTTTAGCTTACCATCTATCCCGAATATGCACAGCATGGTTAGCTAGCTAGTACTCGGTAAACTAGTCGTCATCGAGACGCTTACCTTAATATCGACGTAGTTGAGTTTGTCGTGTAACTGGTTTGCTTCTCTCGCGGTGTATTTTCCCAAACAGTAATCCACACACACGACGGCAACGTCTTCTCTGTCTGTCTCCCTCCCTCACCCACTCCACGTATCTGCTACTTCTCCAGTAACTGCCAGCGTAATATCGGACGGTGGCCGCGGAGTGGTGCCGGCTCCTTCGATAGGTCGCTTGTTTGCTCTTGCTCGCTCGCTCGCTCGCTCGCTCTCTCTCTCTCTCTCTCTCTCTCTATGTAGCTAGCTAGCTATCTCCATATTGCTGTGCTTCTTCCTTCGCCCGAAGTAACTTGGCGTTTGGCCGAATGCTCGTTTTCTCCCCTCTCCCCTCTTCCACCCACCCTTCACCGCGTCGTCATCATGAAATCACGCTAAGATTTGAGGCCACCAGCAGGATCGCTGGCGCAGGTTCCGGGCAGTCCACGAGGAAACGCTGCGCGTGGGCCGGTAATTAGGCAGTTAAAGGGCCGTAGCACAGGCATCGCGTAAACATTAAAATCACCAAGCATGAAAACAGTTTATTTCCCACGGTTGTTTATTTTAGTCGCTTTATAGTTTTGCACTTTTATGCGGTTTAATATATGCTTAAGTAATTCGTGGTAATTGTCTTACTCAGGGGTGTTGATTAATTCGTGTTGTATTGTGGAGGATACGAAATTATATTTTAAAAGTCGTTCAGCCACATATTAATGCTAACGGGAGCATCGTGCTATTCGCGGTCCATCCCAGTTTCATTTCTCAGTACGTTTAATGGTTTATTTACACTGACATAAGGTGTCATAGAATACTGTGCTATTTTATCAGCAGGCACAAAAAAATAAATAAAATAATATCAGCAGGCACTTTTGACCAAAGGCGCTTGTGTTAGGAAATCGTTGAACATTTCTAAAGTTGGTTATTTGCTAAACAAATTGTAGAAGTTAGACCATCTCCTGCCAGCACCTGCGGTGGCCATTGACTTCATGTATTTATATTTACATGTATTGTTACTTAGCAGACGCCAAAGTGACATACAAGTGAGGCACCCAAAAAAAAAGATACAAAGCCTACTGGACCTAATGCCAGCACCTTTTACTGCAACCACATGTGTTCAGCTTAGGCATGCCAGAAAATGGGGAGGCGTATGATTTGTTTGGTATGATGCTGATCCCAGCTTCTGACCCTTACTATGTCAAAGATTTCTGTCTCTTGAAAGTTCAACACGCTGGATGCTACATGTGATTTCAATCACCAATGTCTGTAACTGTAATCTAACTCACAAGTTAGCTAGCTGTTTTTATAAGAAAGTGCTACATAAATTTACCTTGTCAGTACATGTTTTTGTGCAGAACATAACCCAAATAGTTGTATACATTACTGGCAATCTGTTCACCATTGTAGATAGCAAGCTTGTTAGGGTAAGGCATTTTTTCCACTATAAATATATAAACTGTAAATATTAGCTAAAGTTGGCTTGAGAAGTTACAGTTGAAGTCTTTTTCATCCATTGTCTAACCTCAACTGCGATGGGCTGGCCCCCTGTCCAGGGTTGTTCCCTGCCTCGTGCCCGTTGCTTCCGGGATAGGCTCTGGACCCCCCGCGACCCAATAGGATAAAGCGGGTTGGAAAATGGATGGATGGATGGATGTCTAACCTCAACTTGAAATTTACATGGTGAAATCTATTGTAATAGCACAATAATGTCAAAAGAAACATACATTTTTGTTTTCTATTGAATACTTAGTTCTAGAGTATCACTGTATTATAATACTGAGGTGACATGCACAGTGTTGCACATTGAAAAGAGGTATACATCTACCAAAGCTGATGAAGGCATTGCATGCATGCTTTACTATGGATGATCATGCCCTTGACACATTCTTTCTATTCAATATAAAGTTTTGTGTGTGCTATAAATCAAATTAAGAAGATTTTAGCTTATGGTATACACACATTTCCTAGTAGAGGGAAAGTGGTCTATTTCAGAGCGATTATGTTACAAATAATATTTGAATGTAGAATTGCTTTAGCATGGTTATTGTTTAATCATTGTTTGTTTGGTATAGCAATCATCAGGAGGATAGAGGAACTCATGGAAACCCAATTGCATACATTTACCTTTAAAACCAGCTTGAATTTAGAGTACCCTGATCAAGCAAGGGCTTGAAAATGATGTGGTATTTACTTAATATAATTACTAGTTTATTGCAGAAAAATAATTCATGTCTTTGTGGATTCTTCAGTTTACACTTCTCTCAGATTACCCAGATTTATGCTGTACCAATTATTCACAATATTCTGACTAATACACAAAATACATTTAGCTTATCCTGTGGGGAATCACACATGTGCATAAGTAACTGTTCACATTGATTCTTCTTCATTTATTTATTACTTCAGATCATATTTTGTGTTATGCATAATTTTTTGTTTCAGATCATCAAGTTTGCAGATGACATGACTGTTGTGGGCCTCATCAAGAACAATGACACTTCTGCATACATGGAAGAGGTGGCAAGAGTGGCTCAGTCGTGTAAGAGCAACAACCTCTCTCTAAATGTAGACAAGACCGAAGAAATTATCATCGATTTTTCAGAAGATCCAGCACTGTTCACCCACCTCTCTCCATCGATGTTGCTGTAGTTGAGAGGGTGAAGAACACCAAGTTCCTGGGTGTCCACTTCACCGAGGACCTGTCCTGGTCCCTCAACTCCACCTCCATCGTCAAGAGGGCTCGACTGCGTATGCACTTCTTGCAGAGGCTGAAGAGAGCGAGCCTACCCTGACCAATCCTCACCACATTCTACACCAGCACCATCGAAAGCCTGCTCCGGAGTTGCATCACTGTCTGGTACGGGAACTGTAACGTCTTAGACCGTAACACACATCAGCGGATAGTGAGAGCAGCTGAGAAGATCATCTGTGTGCCCCTACCCCCTAAAAGACAATTTCCAGACCCGCTGCTACAACAGAGCCATAAACATTTTAAAGGACCCTTCCCACCGGCTACAAGGACTCTTTTCTCTCCTACAGTCTGGAAAATGGTACTGAAGCTTCCGCTCCGCCTCTACCAGGCTGTGCAACAGCTTCATACCACAAGCCATCAGAACTCTGAACACACCCTAATATCTGGACTGTCTCTCTTTAAATACCTCTAAACTGCATATACAAAAACTACCTCTAAATTGCAACTGCACTTTACTTACCTACAAAGTTTCTGCACTATTCATTTATTACCTCCGCACTATTTATTTACTGCCTATTTGCACCTTGTACGCCTTGTTACTGTAATGTTAAGTGTACTGTTGCACCGGGGCCATGGAGAAACATTGTTTCATCACTCTTTGTACATGTATGAAGCTGCTGATGACAATAAAGTAACCTTGAAACTTGAACCTTGAACTATGATAAAACAACGATATATGTATGCAAGCAAAAGAAATCAACAGTTCTGTCAAAGGAGGTGATATGTAAAATGTCCAGACCTGAGTAAAGATATAGTTTAGCTATTGGTCATTTGTGTATGTCATACATGCCTTATTTTTATTTCTAGTCTAGCTTGTTACAGGAACAGCAAAGCACACATACTCTAAAGAGGAGCGAGCATAATGACCCACTCAGATTCCCCGGGGGCTGGGGTGAATCTGCTATTGTCATACCTCCCTGGGACCCCTGCATCCAGCTTAAGAGGAGCTGGGTTTGTGTGTAACCTGTGAATAGTCTAAAGAGAGAGATGGCACTATGTACAGTACTGTGCAAAAGTCTTAGGCAGTCAAAGGAAATGTTTAAAGCTGTTAATCCTAGTAGTAAAGGTATATGTGCTCAGAACAAAAAACACAATTTAATATTATAACATATGAAAATCCAAAGTAACAGAACAAAGACTCAAAAAAATGTCCTCCGTTCTCCAAAGATTCACTGATAACTTGATGGACGGCTAGAACACCGCTTCAAATCCCAAACCTCTCCACAGGGGCACCCCAGCCATTCCAAGTATTTGTTACATTTCGCATCCAGCTTAATTAATTCTTTGATTTAATTAGTTTTAAAATGCCGTAGGAGTTGGGGTAGTAAAAAACATGGCTGTATTGGATGAATGAGGCAAATACTGGGGGGACTTTAAGAGAGGTTTTGAAATGGCTAAGCTGAGACACTTTGACAGACATAATATTATAGTTTTACAGCAATATGAAGATCATTTGAACATCATTTTATTAGACTGCCTAAGACTTTTGCACAGTATTGCAGATGACAGGGAGCCATGCTATGAGTTGGCAGACAGGGCATGTGGAGGCCAGGAAATTGCTAATGGTCCAAATCCTTCAGTCCTGTGGGTCAGCTGGTCTAACATTCCCCCCCACCCCCACCGCCCAGCTATGATCTGTCACCCATTTTTGCATATCATAAAGAGTGCTCATGCCTGCAAGCATATTTTTTTTTTTTTGACTGATTGAAGGGAACTTTATTTCTAATTGTCGCAGCTATCATATGTATCACATTTTAAAACACTACTTACTGCTAAGGGAGTCAATTCATGAGTACTATGTGTCTTTTCACAGTGCTCAAGAACAATCAGTTTCTGCTAAAAAGCTGGGTAGAATTATCTCATATTTTCTGATGCAGGTTGTACAGTCTGACAAACAAATATTCACAAGGCTGCCACAAAGATGCTTTTCAGAATTCAACTATCTTTTAAAGCTTCCCAGCTGACTGTGTTCACAGGAAATGTAACAGGTGTAACATGCCCTTATAGCAGGCTGACATTAGCCTGTCTTCAAATGATGTTCTTATCTCATGATCGCTGAAGAACCAGATAATTGCATTCTCTATCACTAACACACTTTAATATCAAAAGCTCAGGCCCTCTTTTTCCCTGTTCACATATTGACATTAAAGCTAGTTCAGTCTGACTTTAACCTTAAGATTGCAGGAAAAGCTAATTAAAGCTCTGTAAGATTTGAAACATCAAGATAGATTAAACATCTCAAGCCAGCAGCTTCTGAAAAGACATTGCTGTGTGCATGTTCAGTGACCCCATATTCTATGAAAAACACTGGATTGTGTGAGTCAAACATGAAACTATATGACACAGGCATAAAGCAGCCTTTTAGAATTACCGATTCTAGAATCTATCCTGGGAACATTTCTGATTAAAGAATTATTAGATTATGAATCATAAACTAGTTTGTCACAAGGCTTTGTTAATTTCAGAACCTTTCTTGTGTTTTCTTTATTTTGAGGCACACGCTACTTGATTTTACCAATATGAATCATTATAGTCTTATATGCTTAATACATTTCACTAACTATAGATATAGTTTATGAACACACAAAATGCTATTTTGTGGTTGAGAATGAGGGGGTTGATCAAACAAACTACACAATGTGTTTCAATATTTGAATTCCCTGGATGGGGAATACACATGGTTTTGGGAGCAGTCTGCTGCTGCCATAGACATTTTATTTTTATTGTGATAACTCATGTTAACTCATGCAACACACCCATGTAAAGTGCCTTGGGACACCTCTGTTGTGAAAGCCGCCATATAAACATAAATTGAAAATACAATATGTGTTTGCATTAACAATTTACAATCATCCACACATACTTTGTGTCAAAAATGAAAATGCAATAATGTCTTATTTATTTTTGTTACTAGTGCCTTTACATTTTCAATAACAAAGGCAGCACTGCTTTCCTGTCAAAATGTAATTTAAAATGCATTTTCATTTGCATTAACATTTCCACAGACCTTCAGCTGCCAGCCTCATCAAGATGGGTCTTTGTGCTAGGAAATACAGTGGTACCTCAGTTCTCAAACTCATTAGAACTCGGATTTCTTAAAAGTCGAACCAACCAGTTTGAAAAAAAATTACCTAGAGCTCGACCTGAAACTCATAAGTCAAACCGTGAACGCCGACCTAAGATAACTTGTACGCGCAGGGAAATGAGTCACGCGGCACGTCTCTCGGCAGAAACAAAGAGTAGCGCTTCAGTCTCAGCCTCGCATTTGCTGTGATAGCATCGTGCATGTTTACACTAGCTGAATACATATATTTAGACAG
>JAODJW010000040.1:3700-17930 GCA_026777045.1 Hyperopisus bebe | reverse complement strand
GTCTTGTGAGCCGCACTTCGTCTGGTTCCTCACCCAGGACCTGTTTGCCTTGGGTGACCCTACCAGGGGCATAAAGCTCCGGGCAACTTAGATCCTGGGATCATTGGAACACGCAAACCCCTCCACCACGATTAGGTGTCGGCTCCAGGAGAGGTATATTGTAAATATGTCAGATTTTTGTTAAGTTTGTAATTTGACATCAAATTACAGACATTGCAAGATGCAGTTTGGAATACTTGCAGAAACATTATAAAAGTTCATTGTAAGCACTGTTGGCAGTTTGTTTTGATCCCAGATATCTGATCACCAAAGTCCTGGCTATATGAAGATGACTAAATGGTGTAGCTGCAACATTCATTTGGATAAATAAATAAGAAAAACCTAACTTATGTAACTATTTCTGGCTCCTTTCATTGAATATGTAGCAACTTTCATGTGTATGAATGAGCCATTGTCACCTGGCCACGTCCCTACCCCCCTTTTATGGCACTGATGGGGATGTATCTGGATCGCGTTTCACCGTTGCGCTATTAATCAAATTACCATGTGAATGTGATCTGAATATGTGCTAATGTGGCTATTTAGAATGTGAATAGCGATCTTCGGGTGACAGCAGTACTACACACCCCCAATGCAGGTAAAACAAAGTTAGATGACATGGTTTGCTTTTTTGCCGATTTAACCCAATTATGAAAACTTTAACACTTCCGACAATGGACGTTAAAAAGAAGATAGATTATGGATTTAGCCAGCGTTTTTTCATGATTCTACATTAAGATTTCAGTGAGATATAAACTGAAATAGATGCGAAAAGTACGCGATGTCGTCGACGACATACTCGGGCCCCAGAGGGTTAATAATTTTGGGTTGCGCTTTTAGGATCAAGGGCTTGCTGTGCAGAACAGTATTTCCTATTTAAATTAAGTTACTGCCTACCCATGTTCCATCCTGCTCATTGATTTTTGTTGTGATACGTGTCGGGCGAGCAGAGATGCGAGGAATCAAAGTCAGGAAACAGGCATCCAAAACCCGGGGTTTATTGTGAGAACGAGCAACATGGCATGAACGTCAATGACAGACCTGGGGAAACAGACTTGAACGCGGACTGAAATACACAAAACAAGTCGAAATAACAGGACACAACTGCTCACAATCGGGGTCTCACATGAGGTAAATGAGGAGTCGTGGCACACAAGAGGATCAGACATGCCGGGTGTGACAGAACCCCCCCCAAAGGTGCGCACTCTGTGCACACCTCAGGGGAGGCGACGGACGTGACAAGACCGGGGACACAGGACCTGGAAAACAAGACCAAGAACATTATCAGGGTACAGGGAACAGAACCGAAACACAAAACAAGCACAAGGGCAAAAGCTAAGACAACACCTGACGCAAGACAGGAAATGCAGACCAGGAATGGAGACATAGGGGAAACACTAAGGGAAGGGACAAAAGGACCAGGAGTGAATAGAGGAACCACAGGGGGATGAGGAACCGAGACAGGAGGGACCGAGGGACAAGGAGCAAACATGGGAGGCCAAACAGGAAAGGTCAGGGGGCAAAGAGGAACCCGAAGGAGGCACAGTGGGCGACGGACAGCAGCCGGAGGGGCCGCAGGTGACCGAAAGGCTGAAGCCGGAGGCACCCCAGGCGGCTGCGATACAGGAGTCGGAGGGGACCACGACAAGGCAGAAGAGGAGGCCGGAGGGACCAATGAAGGGGACGAGGAGGAAGATAATGGGGGCACCAGCGGAGGCGAGGAGGGAGCAGAAGGGGACCACAGCAAAGGCAAGGAAGGAGGAAAGACGCAGTAGGTGACGGTGCAGCCACAGCTGGCAGAGGTGCCATTCACCGACAAGCCATAGTGGAGGGACCCACAGGCGAACAAATCAGAGCAGGGGAACCCGCAGGAGGCCGATGAGGCGTCGGAGGTGGGACCACAGGCGGCCGACGAGGTGACGGCAAGGACCCGAATAACACTCTTAATATTGAAGTCTAGACTAAAAACACACCTGTTTAGTTGATCTTATAGGGACACTAGTTCTAGCTCTAGCTAAGTCCTCACTCCCAGTTAGACCTATAGTGTGAGGTGTAGAGCTGGGTGCGGATCAGTGCCATTGGCTTTGGATAGACTGAATTGACAGTGCTGTCACTCTAGCTTCACAGTTGCTTGTGGGACCGGAGTGCTGACATTTCAGGGACTCCCCATGCCTGCATTCCCACTTGCCTCTCCCTTCTACTTGCTCCCTCTACATGCTGCCATAGCTATATCTACCGGAGCTTGCACATTGCACTTCATATTGCACTCACCCAACTTTTAGCACTGCCCATAGTCTCTGCTACTTTGACTAATTGCATATTTTATTTCCCCTACTTCTCCAGGGGGGTGCTGCCTGGAGACCTCAATCTATCAAGATGTCCAGCACACTCTGCTACATGTGACGTCGCTACTATGAATGACGTTTGTGCAGCCAGCTCGCCATTCTGCCTGTGTCATCTTCCATGTATGACCCGCTGCCTGCCTTCTGGTTGCCTGGCGATTGGAGGGAGCGTTGGCACTGGCTTGTCATCTCCCCCCTCCTACCCATTTGTGTTTCAAATTTTATTGTTTGACTCTCCCTGCCAGCCCCTGGAGGACGGGCTCCCTCTTTGAGTCTGGTCCCTCCCAAGGTTTCTTCTTTCTTGGGAGTCTTTCCTTGCCACTGTCGCCTATGGCTTACTCACTGGGGGCTATGGGTGGGGATGCTGTAAAGTGCTTTGAGACAATGTAATGTTGTGATAATGCATTATACAAAAACAAATTTGTTGTTGTTGAGCCCGGGGAACTGCAAGCAAGCCGGGGGGCAGGACGGGCGGGTGGGACCCGACCCCTGTGCTTATGTCCTCTCCCTTTACGGGACACCAACAGGCAGGGTTCTGGCTGGGATTGACCCTTCTGGGCCGATGGCGGAGGAGTCCTCCTCCTGGAGGATTCCTCTTCCTGGGTCATTAGGGAGGTCCCCGAAGGGGCCCACTCCTCTCCCTCCATCAAGGGGGGAGGAGCAGTGTTTTGATAGTCCAGGACTTCCTCGGGGACCGGATCTGGAGCCGTGGGCACTGGAGCCGGAGATACAGTGGGCGGAGCCAGAACGTTGGGTGCGGGCGGAGCCGGGATGTCAGGTGCGGCCGGAACAGCAGGAGCTGTCGGGCAAAACAGAAGGCGGGGCCACAGCAGGGGCCTCAGGTGCAGCAGGAGGGGGGGCGGAGCTGCAGCAGTGACCTTGGGTGGCAACCCAGCCACTGGGATTAGCGGGCCCAGCATCACAGGAATATGGAAGACAGGTAGGTTGGGAACAGGCTGGACAGGTGGATCAGGGTTGCAGTGGTGCAGGTACCTTGGGAACAGGAACCTCAGAGGGCATTGACACAGCAGGAACCTCAGAGGGTGTTGCAGTTGGAGCATCGGTGAGTGGCGCAGCAGCTGCCGGGGCCAGAGCCTCTCTGGCTGGCGCTGCAGCCCCCAGGGCCGGAACCTCGCTGGGCGGTGCAGCAGCCACCAGGTCCGGAACCACTGGGGCTGGAGCGTTGGCCGCCAGGACAAGCAGGTCCAGAACAGGCATCACAGGCAGGTCAGGAACAGGCATCACAGGCAGAACAGGCGCCGGCGGGACAGGCAGAACAGGTGGGTCAGGGACATCAATAAGAGCCGCCTGGGTCAGTACCATAAAAGCAGATGTTGCCCCTTTAAGAGCCCTCGGGATCTGCAGGATAGCTTCCCACACAGCTCTGGCCCCTTTACGGGCAAGGTGTGCCTCACAGAAGGGATAAGCCACTAGCGGTGGCTGTTCTGCTGCGGCTAGGCAGACTTTTAATACTTGCGGGGGCAACATGGCGGTGATGTCCAGGGTGATCTGGGATTCCCCTGATCACTGGCAGGGGGAGAAGCAGGGAAAAGAGAGGCGGATCTCAGGTAGATCATTGGTTTCTCCACTGGTCTCCTCTCCCTTCGCGTCTTTTTCTTCCTCCAGCCAGAAGGTGGTGGTGGAGGTTCCGTCGTCTTCATAAGGACGGACAGCAGTACAGCAGCCTCTGTGCTCATGCACCTTGCTCATGAGCCGCATGTCTCCGGATGGAGACATCTCCTGAAGGAGGGTCCCTCTCCAGCTGGCTAACGCCAGCGCTACAGGATCTTCCCGGACCTCGGACTCGTTTAGCCAGTACACCACCTCCTGAAGTAAACCGAGGCATTGCCGCTTGACTCGCAGAGGTCTGTCATTCTGTTGTGATGCATGTCGGACAAGCAGAGAAGCAGGGAATCAAAGTCGGGAAACGGGAATCCAAAGCACGGGGTTTATTAGGAGAACAAGCAACACGACACGAACGTCAATGACAGACCTGGGGAAATAGACTTGAATGCAGACTGAAATACACAAGACAAGACAAAATAACAAGAAACAGCTGGTCACAATCGGGGTTTCACGAGGTACATAAGGGGGCGTGGCACACAAGAGGATTGGATGAGGTGGGCGTGACAATTTTATTCTGTCTTATTCTATTTTCTTTGATGTAAAATGTAATGTTTGCTCCGCTATTTAACTCTCTGGGGTCGAGTGCATCGTCGGCGATGCAGCGTACTTTTTGTGTTTATTTCAGTTTATATCTCGCTGAAATCTTAATGTAGAATCATGAAAAAAACGCTGGATAAATCCGTAATCTGTCTTCTTTTCAAACGTCTATTGTCGGCAGTATTAAAAAAGGAGACTCTTCCTCAGTCTTCTAGGCAAGGAACTCCATTGCCGATTCATGAAACAAAAGGCAATGAAGACAAAGAGAGACGCCGCTGCAGCTGCCCTCTGCCCTGTGCCAAGGCCTGTACAGACGTCCCTGCCCCGTCTCGTCCCTGCTTGTAGGACTTCACCAGCATCTGAACCCTTGCATCCAACTCGACCATTCTCTCTGATGACTCCCTTGGATTTTGGTGTACCCGATTATCTAATTAAACTCTCATTCTCCTGCATACCAGGGTTCACTTCTTTCCTGTCAGCTTCGCATAACAGAATACTTCGCCTTAACCACATGGACCCTGCAGAGAACCAGAGATTACAACAACAGGTAGACCAGCTGACGGCGCACCTGGCTCAGCTGATGGAGGGACAAGCTAGACGGCCCAATCCACTGGACTCACCGCCCAAGACACCAGGTCCTGTACCCGTAGCCATGCCTGACAAGTATGATGGGAACCTGGACCAGTGTCAAGCCTTCATAATGCAGTGCGGTCTGTACAGTGAGGAACACCCAGAAAGCTTTGTGGAAGAAACCGCACGGGTGCGGTTTGTCATCTCCTCCCGGGGTCAAGCACACGATGCCCCCCTGGTAAGTTACACGTTCCCAACAACCTCCAGTTCGCCATCATCTGATGGGTCCATACATCCCAGGGTACGGGGCATCGGGGGGGCTCCGCGACCCAGTGATTAGTATCGCGAAGATACTGGTGGCCGGGCTGGAGAGCAGTTTGTCGCCTCTTGTCCTGAGTGTGCCCAGCTCAAGTCTTCCCACCAACCACCAGTAGGACTGCTCCACCCCTTACCAATCCCATTACGTCCCTGGTCCCACTTAGCCCTGGATTTCATTACCGACCTATCCCTCTCTCGAGGTAACACCGTCGTGCTTACTATAGCAGACAGGTTCTCTAAAATGTGTCGCCTAGTCGCTATGCCGAAACTCCCAAGTGCCACGGAATTAGCTAAGGTTTTGATTCAGTGGATATTCAGATATTATGGCATCCCAAAAGATATAGTATCAGACCGGGGCCCACAGTTTACTTTTCAAGTGTTCAAAGCCTTCTGTGCCAAGCTCAATGTCTAGTCTTGCCTCAGCGTATTACCCCAAGCCGAAAGTCCTCGCCGCATGGACCAACCAAGAGGCATCAAAAGCGCTACGCCTGCTCTGCAAGGAAAAACCCGCTGACTGGGCTACATACCTCGTCTGGGCGGAGTATGGTATATGGGAGGAGTATGGTTTTTCCCGTAGGATGTGGCGACCTGTGACGTTTGCCAGATGGAGGACTGGTACCAGAATGCTAGAGAAGTCTGGCGTAAGACACAACTCTTCACATAACAGGAGCGTTCTAACCCAAGTTAAACTGTAATGAATGAATTTCATTTAAATCTTGTAATCCTTCCAGTAACTTATCATTTCAGACTTTCAGAATATTTATTTTGGAGAAACAAACCATTCCAGCATAATAATTAATAATGATTAATAATTAATTAAGAATTAATTTCCTTACATATTGATGATGAAACAAATTATTTGAGCTAATTTTTCTTACATGAGAAAGCAGGTGCAGGAAATCTGGTAACCAAAAGGTCAGTCCTACGATGATCCACAAGAGAAGGAACAGGAACAGATAGGATGAGCAAGCAGGAGAAGGCAGGGCAGGAACAAATAGAATCGGATTCATACCGGAGAGACGAGAGACAGGGTTAGAAGAATGCTCGGTAAAGTGCATGGAGGCAACAATACTTCACACTGGGTATGTGAGCGGATGAGGCCAAATACTCCTCAGTGTGTTTTCAGCAGCCACCAGTATTCCTGTGAAATTAGCCTTAGGGTGGGACAGACTCCGGGATGGCCCAAGCTGCATGAAGTGTCGACCCACTGGATTGCAGCAGGTTGAAACTGTAGGGGCACATAGATCTTACCAGGGGGGCATTTGGATTGTGTCATCAAGTGTCCAGACCATCAGTCCCACAAAGCACAAAGATGACAGAATCAGATAGGGCGGTTCATTGGAGACTGATGGGTCATACTGCTGGGACAGAACGTCAACTGTTTGGTTCTTTGAACTGGGGAGGTATTGTACTTTTGTTATGACCTACTCGTCCAATCCTCCTGTGTGCCAAGCCCCCTTCTTACCTCATGTGAAATTCCAGTGTTCTCAGCTGTTTATAGTCATTGTTAATTAAGGGTCTAAAGCACAAAGTGCTATGGACACATTGTTTTTGTTAGGATTTTTCTTATTATTATTATTATTATTATTACGCAGGCAACAAAACTGAACGGGCAGCCTAAACCATACGACCTAGATCTACCAAACTTAGTATGATGATTGCAATTCCTACCCACTACTCAGATACTTCGACCCAAGTCCGACAGCCACTAGGGGGCGCCGTAGCGTCCACCCCAACACATTTCGGTTGATATCTCCTGTCCTGTTTGTCCTACAATCAAAATTTTTTTTTTCTGCTGATACAGACAGCCATGCCCTACCAAAAAGTCCATGAAGCTCCACCTACAGATCAGATAATAATTGGCAAATGCTACTTTTTCCTTAAAGTCCTAGCTTGACCGACCAAATCAGACAAATGAGGTGTCAAATGAATCAGAACTCTGAGCTGATCAAGAATTATACAAAAAATTCGGAAATTTTTGTATGCTACGGCCATTAGCTACGCCCAATCAATTCCAAATTTGGCCCGTTTTGGTCTGATGGCTATAACTTGGCCGTGCCTTGACTTACCTCGACCAAATTTGAAATCCTACCTCTCTACAGCATTCTGGGGACACGGTCCAAGGCGGGCCGTGTTTTGTCAATAGGGGGCGCTTATAACGGAAAACTGCCAATATCTCCTGACTGCCTTGGTCAAACCAACTGAAATTTGGCAGATATGTACTAGGACCCAGCCTGAGGTCAGACACATACAATGGCAGTCATAAGTCCTAAAAGAGTGGCCGCCATCGGCCAATCAAATCAAACAGCCATTTGACAGGCTTAACAATGACCCATCCAAACCAAATTTGGCTGGTACATTTGTCCTCTGACCCTCAGCCTACCCTGTAAAGGACACCTCACTGGGCCAGATGGGGGCGCTGCAGCGCCCCCATTTGCATTTCTGCTTATTTCTCAAGAACTGTCAAGCCTACAGTTGAAATTTATTCCCAGTCCAATTCAGTATGTCATGACGAATCCGACAAGATATAGAACTTGGATCTCCATCTTTGCATTTTTGCATAATTAAAAGTTGCTTGAAATCAGGTTATTTCGTTAACGTCCATGAATTTTCGCACAACCTACATAAATCTGGTGTCATTTAAATCAGGAGACAGTCCTTTTCAAGATTTATTCAAGAAACTTAAAATTTCTGTAAGGTATGGCTGCCAGCCACACCCTGACTGTATTGGTACCTCGCCCATTTCAATCAGACAGCTATATCTGAGGCCTGCTTCAGCCAATCATTACCAAATTTCTCTCACTAATATCGGGCTGTTCCAAATTTCGTGTCGATCAGTCAAACAGGAGCGTTACAGCCACTGTTTATATATGTCTAAGACCCACCTAGGCTAATTCAGCTAAAATGACTTACCAGATCAGGTAGAAAGGTGTCTACCGATCTCACCCCTTTTATCCACAGCAGTGGGTGGCTCAGTGGCCTAAGCCTGTGTGCCTGTAATCAGAGAGTTGCTGGTTCGAACCCAGCCTCAGTGGGTACTTGAGCTAGACAGCCCGACATGCACACAGTACTCTCCATAAAGCAAGTTGAGGGATACAAAAGGTGCCTTCCTCACGAAAGTCAATGAAGCTTATATTATTATTATTATTATTATTATAATACCAGACATTCAGATAGGCTCAGGTACATGGTTTTACATTCTGTCCGACATCTACTGACCTGTTACGCCTACACCAAAACCATCTCCATCATAATTTCTACCTACTACTCAGACCATCTCATCCAAACCAGTCCTGCTCTGTTCTACATCTACTGTCCCATTAGACCTACGCTCAATCTCCATCCTGTTATGGCAGTCTGATTCTGTCTGACTTTCTACTATCGTGTTCTCCGGTTCTCTGCCGTTATTCCTCTATTACTTGTCCTACCTGTCCTACCTGTTCGATTGTCCTACGCTTTGGACCCTTTCGTCACTGCTTGCAGTTACTAGTTGGTTCTTGTATTTAGTGCTTCCATGTCCGTCTCACCCCTGTCCGATCATTGACGTTGGTCCGCGTTTAGTCTGATGTTTGGTGTTTTTTCATAATAAAACCCCTGCTTATTTCATGGTGTTTGTGGTGCTTCTCCAGACGCCGATCCATACCTGAATGACTGGTCCCACAATAAAGATGCCTCCCCTCAGCGAGGCGGAATACCTCGATCTACACAATGAGGTAAATTATTGGCTCGGTCAACCCAAGGTAAAGGAGGACTCCGCGGCGCAAGCCATCGCTCACTGGTCAAGGGAGATCCTTTAACCGATCTCCCCTTCCAAGGATCCGCACCTTGCAGAGGAGGTCCGGAAACATGTGAGCCGGATAAGAAGCCGGGTCGCCGAAGATATGATCCGGCAGGCGAGAATTGACTGTGGCTTCCTTCCTCCTTTGCCGTGCGAGCTGTTGGACCTCGCAGCGCCAGCTCGCAGGAGAAGGAAGTGAAGAGAGAGACAGGAGGATGTGCAGGGTTTTTTTTGGGGGCCGTCTCGATCTCCGCTACCTCACCTACGGCGTGTCAGGAGAGGCTCACCCGTCTGCCTGCTGCTGCTTCGCCTGCGCCCGAAGCCCGGCTCCCTGTTGGGTCTTGCGTAGGAGTTGGGTACCACCTGCCCTACCCCCTGGCTTGCCTTTGGTCCCCCTGACTTTGGCTCGGCGATCATCTGCAGTCCCCCTGGCTCCAGCTCGGCGGTCTCCTGCAGTACCTCCTGCAGCATCTTGTCGGCCACCTTCAGTCCTGCCTCCAGTGGCTCAGTGGTTGCCTGCAGTGCCCCCCGCTCCGACTCGTCGGTTGCCAGTGCCTTCGCCGGTTGCGGCTGCGCCTTCGCCTGCCGTGGCTTTTGCTTCCTTCTTTGGTGTCCCCTTCTGCTCTCTTCTCGCCTCCTCCAGTGTCCCCTTCACCTCCATTCTCGTCCCCTCCGTTTGTCCCTTCATCTTTCTACGCACCTCCTTCGTCGTCCCCTCCGGCTCCTACCTCATGGTTGCCTAGGGTCCCTCCTGCTCTGGCCTTGAAGTTGCCTGCTGCCCCTCCGGCTCCTTGCTTCCCGACGCCCTTTGCTTCCCTGCCCCCTGTGTTTGCTCCACCCTTGTTCCCCCCTGGTCCCTTTGCTCCTCCAGTTGAATCTCCATTGTCTCCCTCCATGGGTTCTCTGTTTCCATTTCTGGTGTGCCTGTGTCTCTGAGTTACCCTTAGTCTGTCTGTCCTGGTTGTTGTCTTGGTCCCTGTTTTGTGTGTCGATCCTGTTTCCCACGGTCTGTTGATGTTTTGGGGGGGGGGGGTTCTGTCATGACCTACTCGTCCAGTCCTCCTGTGTGCCATGCCCCCTTCTTACTTCATGTGAAATCCCGGTGTTCTCAGCTGTTTCTAGTCATTTTTAATAGGTTCTTGTATTTAGTGCTTCTGTGTCCGTCTCACCCCTGTCTGATCATTGACATTTAGTCTGGTGTTTGGTGTTTTTTCATAATAAAACCGGTTTTGCTTATTTCAGGGTGTTTGTTCTGCTTCTCCGGACGTCAATCCATAACAACTTTAAAATCAAAGCGAGTGAAAAATAGGGACCAACAAGCTTGTTGTGCATTTTATCATTATGCAGAAACTCTAAGTTATGGTAGTCTGTGTACTTGATGAAACGGTCCATCGAAGAACTATGCCTTCACAACTATGCCTTCACAAATCAGGGATGGCAGTGGAGAGGCAACCCAGCTGAAATTCCAGATGAACCTTCAATAGAAGTTAGCAAACCCCATAAATTACTGCAGCTCCTTTACAGTTCTCCATAAAGGCCACTCCCAGACTGCCTGAATCTTGTCTTCATTCATAGTCATTCCGGGTTGAATGAGGTAACCTAGGAACTTAAGAGAGTGGCAGTGAAGCTCACATTTCTCCTCTTTTATAAATAGGCTGTAGTCCCACAACCATTGGAGGACCTGTCAGACTTGGTGAGTATGTTGCTAAAAGGATGAGGAATAAATAATTATATCATCAATGTATACCACTATAAATGTCACAGCGTCGACTGAGGAAGCAGGAGCCGGGACGAGCGGGGCATAACAATAGACTGTTTAGCATGCCAGACAGGACTGTTCCTGAATGTTTGAAAGGTAGACGGGCTATTGGCTAATCCAAAAGGCAGTACTAAATATTCATATTGTCCAGTTTGAGCTATGAAAGAGTTCTTCCACACATCCCCTTTTCGAATCCTTATCAGATTATACTGGCTCTGCAGGTCTAGTTTGGCAAATGTCACCGCATCATTCACAAGAAAACGGGATCAAAAGGCTCTCTCCATTTAACTGTGATAGCATTTAGGGCACGGGAGTATCCTTCTTCTTCACAAAGAACCCAGAGGTCACTGGTGATGTAGACGGATGGATAATACCTTGTTGCAAGTCTTCTTCAATGTAAGTGTTTGCTGCTTCTACCTCTGGTTGGGACAGGGAAAACAGGTGACCCGTAGAAATTGGAGCTCCCTCCAGGAGCTGAATGGAACAATCACAGGACTGATGAGGGGGAAGCTGAAATGATCAGGATTTACTGAGCACATACAGTAAGTTGTGATATTCCTCAGGAATCACACTAAGCACATCTGGTTCTGGACTCCAAATGGAAGATGCTTGACAGGGAGGTGACATGCACTGCTGGAACCCAGACAGGGACCAGGAGGACAACATACCCAACTGCCATCTCAGGGTTGTGCTCTCTCAGCCAAAGATATCCCACTATTATGGGATCTCGATTGGAAGTTAAAAAGAACAGTTGGAGTTGTTCACTATGCAGCAGCCCTGTAAGTAGTGTCAGTGGGGCTGTACGATGCACAATCCTCCCAGATTCAAAGGGCCATCCATCCACCCCATGCACTGTGAGAGGTGTGGACAGTTTTTCCAGCAGAAAATTTAAACGATTGGTGAGGGAACAATCTATAAAACTTCCCATAGCCCCAGATATATTATCCAATATATTATTAACCCTCTGGAGTTGACGGCATTGTCGGCTATGCCTAGTATCTTTCTCATGTATTTCAGTTCATAACTGACTGAAATCTTATTATAGAAACATGAAAAAAACACTGACTAAATCCGTAATCTGTCTTCTTTTCAAAACGTCCATTGTCGGAAGTATTAAAGTTTTTAAAATTAGGTTAATAATTTGTGTTTCCTACCATCTTTTCAGACATTAATAAGCATGATAAATGAAAGGGGCTCTGAAGCAGAAGCGGGATTGGGGCTGCTCGGTGACGAGGCTGCATGGTCCCCCGCGGATTCTGAATTGTTGGAAGCCTTGTCAGACGCAAAATTTCTTCTCAATGCTGAGGAGATTGAAAATGACTTGGGGCTGGGGTTGGGACAATTTGAAAATGCCGATGTTGAACAGGAAGGTGCTGGTGGTGTTGGTGACATGGATCCCCAGCCATACGGGGTCGTGCATCGCCAAAGATTCAATTATGTACAGATTAGACAGATTCTAAATATTCCGCAACCTAGAAACGAAGCCAACTTCCGTGAGTACTACGAACTTGGCGCATCTGCTCCACGATAACCTCACTGATGCAGAGGATGAAAAGCTCGGCCTGGAGTTACAGGAGAAAGCGGGATTTACCCCGGACCACACTATCACTTTGAATGACATTATGAATTTTGAGAAATTCATTCATTGCAAAGCAGTAGTGTATTATCAACAACCTTATTCCAACAATCTCCAAATTTACCAGACACCCACACCTACCAGCAGTAGACAGGTGGTGTATTTCTTTTTACACAATCAGCATTTTTATGGCATTAAAAGCGCCGCTGGCTTCTTAGGGGCCAGCTAGGTTTGCACAAGCTGTTTCAAAGGGTACGACTCACCTCACACTCCTCGCTGCAAAAAATTCTGCAACATCTGTCAGACTAATTGTAGAGAAAGTGAAACCACACCGGGGATAGTGTGTGAGCGGAGTAATCTCAGATGCTTAAATAACATGTGCTTCGAGCGTCACCGTACAAGAATGGTCTGCCCCGTTAGGGGGGAGATTGCTAGCCCCTGTGACAAGTTCAGAAAATGCAAAGCTTGCAGGCTCAACTACTACCAAAGTCGTGAGAATCCAAAACCGCACTCGTGTCAAACAGTAAATAATATGCGATATGTAATATATGCGATGCTAAACTCCACACATCCGAATCAGACATATCCACCTCACATCTCTGCTATTTAAATCCACTGGAGAAGCCTAACAAAGCGAAATGGGTTGCCCAAAGGGGTGAGGTCCCCAAATATGTGTTTTTTGACTTTGAAACATCCCAGAGCTCGGGTACCCATATCCCCGTTTACGTGTGCGCCATCTCCGATCAGAATGAGACAATGACCGCCGAGGGGCCTGACTGCGCGTTGGAGTTCCTCAGACATTTCAGGACCCCATATCATACGGGCGTGTGCTTCATTAGTCACTACAGAAAGGCATTCGATAATGACATCATACTGAACGCAACGGTGAAGGAAGGGGTAGAACCGCGTGTAGTGTCACAGGGGAATAAAATCATTCTTATCGTGGACAGCGTGTTTGAGCAAAGCTATATCGACAGTCACTCCTTTCTAAGCATGCCATTGAGAAAAATCCCAGATGCAATGGGTTGCTCAACTCAGATGCGTAAAGGCTATTTTCCGCATCATTTCACAGACATGAAAAACTTTGGATACGTAGGCCTGTAGCCCCCTCCCGATCAGTTTGGGCCCGATCAAATGCCCGGCAAAGAATGCGACAAGTTTTATCAATGGTACGACGGTGTAAAGCACCAGACCTTTAATTTTCACAAAGAGATGACCGCTTACTGTAAGAATGATGTGGAGATCCTGAGAGAGGGCTGCTTGCGCTTCCTGCAGGAGTTTAAAACGCTCACGGGTTGCGATCCCTCCTCCATAGCCACCATCACTTCAGCTGCATTGCTGGTTTATAGGACAAATTTCCTACCTAGGAAGGTGTTACGCTTACGATCAGCCGCTTTATGATGAATTGCGTGAATGGATCAGCGAAATTCAATTTATACTAGGGCTTCCTAAATGCTGGGAAGATGAGGAGCATTCCCCTCTGGCTCCTTGACAATTATAGATGATTTGATGGATAGTGCATCCGAAAACAAACTCGTGGCAGAAGCGTTCACAAGATTCAGACATCACCGTGAAATCTCGGTCATCTACCTGTGCAGAACGTATTTTATCAGGGCAAGTACAGTAGGACTATAGCCCTAAATACTACTTATTATTGTCTGTTTAAGAATGTGCGAGACAGAATG
>JAODJW010000039.1:20735283-20748780 GCA_026777045.1 Hyperopisus bebe | reverse complement strand
CCCAATAATCATGTTTCCCCCATAATGGGTGGAGACCTGAACCCCCCCAATGTTCCAGCCAAAGTTACGCCCTTGTCCACAAGACCTCTGAAGGTGTCCTGTGGTATCTGGCACCAAGATGTTAACAGCAGGTCCTTTAAGTCCTGTAAGTTGCAAGGTGGGGCCTCCATGGATTGCACTTGTTTGTCTGGCAAATCCCCCAGATGCTCTATTGGATCGAGATCTTGGGAATTTGGAGACCAAACCAATTCCCTGAATTCTTCTTCATGTTCCTCAAACCATTGCTGAACAATTTTCGCAGCACAGTAGGACTGCTGAAGGAGGCCACTGCCATCGGGGAATAGCATTGCCATGGAGGGGTGTACTTGGTCTGCAACAATGTTTAGGTAGGTGGTACGTGTCAAAGTAACATGCACATGAGTGCCAGGACCCAAGGTTTCCCAGTCGATAATTTCCCAGAGCATCACACTGCTTCCGCCAGCTTGCCATCTTCTCATATTGCATCCCAGTTCCATCTCTTCCACAGGTACAATGCAAACAACAAACCCATACCCAGCCATCCACAGGATGCAACAGAAAACTCATCAGACTAGGTCAACTTCTTCCATTACTCCATGGTCCAGATCTGATGCCCATGGACCCATTTTAAGGGCATCAGCAGTAGACAGGGGTCAGCATGTGCAGCTAGCAGCTAGCATAGCTAGCATTACCTTTTTTAGCAATTTGTGCAACAGTATCTCTCCTTATGAGATCGGACCAGATGGGCTAACCTTCGCTCCCCAAGCGCATCACATGAGCCTTGGGCACCCATGATGCTATTGCCAGTTTACCGGTTGGCCTTCCTTGAACCATGTTTGGTAGGTACTGACCACTGCATACTGGAAACATCCTGCAAGATCTACTGTTTTGGAGATGCTCTGACCCAGTTGTCTAGTCATCACAATTTGGCCCAGATACCTTAGATCCTTCTGCTTGCCCATTTTTCCAGCTTCCAACACATCCACTTCAAGAACTCACTGTTCACTTGCTTATTATGTAATTGTAATAAGGTAATCCACGTTATTCACATTACCTATCATTGGTTTCAATGTTACGGCTGATTGGCGTACGTGTGCATTACGAAAAACGTCTCTAAGACTCACCCACCTGCTCATTACGTAATCTTAAGTCAGCAATTTTTAAAGAAACAATAATTAATTAATAATAATAATAATAATAATAATAATAAATACCAGCCAGAAAGTCCGACAGACAAACTGTATAGGTGTCCTGGCATCTTTCCTGCTACGTTCTCCTAATCCTCAATAGTTTAGATGGATCTCCAGCCTGCTTTGGAGACTCACCCTTTTGAGGAAAATAAATCAGGAACCACCTGGCGACCCACTACAAGGGGTGGATCTGTACGCTGAGGCAGGTTCTGCGCCGCCCTGAGGCTCCTGTCTATAGTCACATTATTTCTCTGCCATAATTAAAGCACATCCAATTTCCCTTCCTTTTCCAAGCTCTGGGCTGCCCACAGAGAAAACTCTTAACTATTGCCCATCCCTTTGAGGGACGAATGCGTGTCTGTACCCAAGCTGAGGGGGTTGTCTATGTCAAGGAAGGGATGCTGGTTTTTGGTGGGAAAAGTCTGATGAACGTGGTGTCAGGGTGAAATTCGGGTCTCATTATTTTTTAATGGCGAGCCTCCCCCCACCCTACCTAAGCATAATCCAAAGAACCGTGTTTCTATTTTAAGCAGAGAGGACGGGATGTACGAGCCAAACAACAAATCAATGGTAGGGCTGGCACATTATTAACAAAGCGAGCAGGGAAAGACAAGCTTTCTCATCTACGCCATGTTGCCGCTGATTGAAACGCACAGCAGCTATAAATAAACAGAGGCGTGCAGATCACCTTCCCCGACAACACCGACAATGTGGATTTTCAGCACACGCCTCTAGGAGGTACAAGGTCAAAGGTGAACTGTTCAACCAGAGAACCTGGAAGGCCCTTTCATACCACAGTTAAACTGCCAGAATTTCAGCTCTGCTTAATTAATTCACACCACGTTCAGGTGTGTCACGAGGTCCAGCTTGAGTCTTAACAGACACTAAGAGAGACATTTCCATTAAACATGTATTCGATATTCAACGTATTCAATGTCGACAAATGTAACATTTCAGAAGTCATACCTCTTTGAGGATATTCTCAAGTATGTTATTAAAAACGACGTTTAGATGTAACAAGAGTACTAATTAGAATATGTGACTGTTTTGAGCATTAGCTGATAAATAGCACACTCCGGTCTGAGCCCGGTAAAATGTTCTTCAGAGAATCGCAGTCGCAGGAAGCCTAGTGCTACCATGGTAAAACGCAGATGATGAAGGCAATGAAGCAGAGTCCAAATGGCATTCAGATGAACAGAAAAAAACCCTATTTTCTCTTCCATTCATGGCAAAGGGTTCACCTCTCCCAACCCCAACCTCAGTGACCCATGATGCAGTGAGGCGGAGCAGGTCCAACAGCGCCGACAAGCATGACACATAGCTTACGGCTCGCCACTGGGTAGCGCCAGTCCACAGCAGCCTGGAAAAGGTGGCAGTCAACACTGGCTGCCAGCCGGCTCTTGCAGAAAGATGAACCACTAATCAATTAGCCTACCGATGTATGCCGAAGCAAGTTTTTGCTTACAAAATAGCTAAAAAAAAACACTAGATGAACCATCAACTCCATCAACAAGACTACCAAGGAGTTTGGTTGGTTAATACACTCTCAATTTCCATTACTGCCCACTGTCCAGGTGATGACTTGCATCTGGATCAGTATCCTTCCGCCAAGGGAGGGAAGTAAATCGAGGGACTTTCTTCAGGTGCCCAAAGTCTGTCACATGCCTGTGAGGTGCTGCCTGCCAGTACCGAGGGGGAGGGAGGGGTCACATTGTTCGCTCTCCTGGCTCTTAGTCCTCCTACGCCAAGCCAGTTGTCTTGTGGTACAAGACGACAGCCGGGTGGGTGGAGACGTCATTCGGCATGTCACCATTGTGTGAAGCAAGGATAATAGGCCGAAGTCTAAGCCAGGGTGGGTGAGTAAGAACCATATCAGAAACTCATATTTATGACAAGCTTTTATTATATACAGCTCCAAAAACGTAAATAAATGCACACATGAAAACAAACGCACGTTCACAAAAATGCATTGAAATCCTCATTTGGGATTCCACCCATTGAGACCCGACAACGCCCCGTAAATGGGTGTTCCATGGTGACAATGCAGGTCTAGCGCATTTCGGAGAAGCCGCACGATGCCAGCAATAGCTGCATGGTAGGAAGATGGAGGAGAAGGCGGATAAAGGATGGGTGTAGAGACCCGGCAAGACAGCAACACGAGAGGGCCCATCAAAATTTCTCAATTTTGGTATGAAGGTCTCACTCTCTCGTGCTGGTTGGTTAACTTATTTATACAGCCAGGTACGTCATATATACATATCCTACAGTACAAATGAGAGAATGTGTCTGACCACAAGTGGAACATTGTGCTTCGACATAAAAAAAAAAAACCCACTTGAAAAACGTACATTCAAAAAATGTCATGGAGACCGAGCGGTCGGCAGACCGTTGGTAAACGGGCCGCAGCCGGGCTCTGTGTGTAGCTTGTGGTTCAGTGGAAGATGCTGGGAGACGCTCTGCTCAGACGCCACCTCCCTGGAGACGGAGTGGGAGAGACGTTGGGAAGAAGGTGCCTGACACCTCAAAGCTGCTTCGTCTCATCCGTTTTTCCTGGTGCTGACTGTTCACGGAGAGGTGTGAAATGAAAGCCAGCAAAGATATATATATATAAATTATGTGAACTGGTTCACCCATAAATCCAGTTCTTCAGTCTTCTCCAGCAACCACCCGGATTCCTCTCACGGAGATGTCCAGCACTCAAAAACATGGCAAAAGATGAACGCTCATGCCTTTTCCAAATTCACTGCACCGGCGACGGTGAGTGACAGAAGGCCAGAAACCCGAAGCCGTGTGATCGGGATGGCGACTGACTCAGCCAAACGTCCGGGCCTCACTGAGCTCCGCTCCGCCTCCAGCTGTCCCGCCAAGGGCAGAGTAACTGCAACTGTGCCTTAGGTGACAAAACAAAACCCCATAAGATGAATATTCCATGGTCGACCCTTGTGAGAGCCGGGCCTTCACGTTCTGGCGGTTGCGGACAGCATGCGGCTATTTCAGGCCGGACTTCTGTTATTTTAACGTTCCCCTGTCTGACCTTCAGCCCCAGAAGCATGGAAAGGGGCTTTTCAGACCTTCCCTGAAGGCACAGCGGAGCCTATAAAGGCAGACTGTGGGGCTGCAAAGCCAGCAGAACAGGTGCTGAATTCCCTAGCTCCCAGTGGAATCTGTCCACCGGAGGCGAAGCGGGCCGGCAAGATGGCCGCCCGGGAAGAGCAAACACAAGCAGGATTTCCGTGCCTCCTGTTCGACACGAGGTTGGCAGAATTCCTCAGAGGAGCTCAAAGGGGGCGGGAAAGGGAGCAGAGATGGAAGATGTGTGAGCTGTTCCCCGGAAGCGGCACGACACTGAGAAATGGGCCAGTGAGTGACAGCGAGCCAGGCATCACCCTTGAGTCAGTTTCGGATGTTTTCTTACGGCAAGCTGTCACTGCCTGAAAGGACAGGCGGTCCCAGGGTCTGCAAGTACCCTCCTAGGCAGTACCCCAAGTAGAAAGCTGTTCCTTTGTATGCAAATGGAGATGATGGCATCTACTCATCAACCTTCATCTCCCCTTCCGTAGGCTTTTAGCCATCGGAATGAACCCCATGAACCGGCAAAAAATGAAAAAAGAATAAGCCTGTTTGTTTTTCCTTCAACCTAACGTCTTAGGACGGTTCTTAGAAGCTGTCCACTGTTCATCTTAGGAGCTGCCCACTGTTGACCAGGAGCAAGGGGGTGAAGTGCCAGCGGACTGTCACATCAGAGTAGGAAATGGAGTGGAGCCAGCATATTGCCCAGCGCCCCGGAGCAGCCGGACATGGGACGTTAAACTCAGAATGTCCTAAGCCTCAGAGACAGCTGCGGGATCCGTTTGGGTCACCACATAGTGTCACAAACTTAAGACGAGTGAGGTACTGGGGACATAAACACACAGGAGGGGAGGGAAAGGTGCAGACACACTTCAAGCGTGTTGTCAGCCGTAACATCACGATTTGTGATGGGGATGGCAAAAACGGATCTTATTCCCGCTCCCTCACGAGCCGGAGCGAACTCTTTGCACTACCGTTTGACCTCAAATCAGGCTCCATCATCCCCAGATGGATCACAGCCTGAGAGAAGACAGCAGATTTTAAAAAAATGGAGAGGTGCATTGTGGTATATCAATCAGTGCAGCCCATTTGCCGTGTCCAGAGCGGTCTGATTCATGATGGCCTGAAAATTGACCACGGCACCAGATCACAGGCGGCATGGCAGTTAAGGAACTGGGAGCATGGATCTACAGCTGACCATGTGTCACATTGGTCACCCCAAAGCGGAATGTTTGCTGCAAGGATTAGGCTAATAACTACACAGCAGTAGCCATCATGGCTGCTCTGCAGTGAGCCCAAACAGACAGTGGTCTTTTCCCTGGATTTCTCTGAGCACACTGAACGAGACAAAAGTCCAAAAAGACAGATTCAGTTCCTACACAGAGTCATCACACCGACCAATCCGGCTCCTTGAAATGCTCCTCCACTGTCTGGGATTTCGCTCACACTTGCAGGAATTCGCATACAAATTCCGGGCTGCCCCAAAACAAGAAAACGATTTTCTCCCTAGGCTGGGGGACTAAATAGGCACCGTGGAGGACAAGCAAGTGGGTCAAGCATAGCCAGAACAAAAGACGAAACAGACATATATACACACCCCTCAGGGCTCGGGTACGAGGGATGACAGGAATCGGTCTGATGCCATGTGCCATGTCATATATCCAAGGCCAAATCCAAAACAACACGAAACAATAACAGCACCCATCCCACAACCCGACTCATGCTCATATGCTGTCAGCATTAATATTTGATTGCTCCTGCCTTTATTTTCTGAGCGCAGCTGGTTGACATTGAGCCTTCAGAGAGGCTGGGGCAGTGGGCCGCTTCCTCACCTCGTCGTACGTGTAGCGGTAGTCCGCCTTCTTGGATTTCAGGTCCCAGAGCACCACAATGCCAGACTCGAATCCAATTATGAGCTGGAATCATATCAGAAAACAATGGTTTGTTGATTTTGGGGGGGGAGGGGGGGTGTGAATTTCCTTATAAAACAGGGAAACTCTAGTATGACAATCTACTGACACTCTTAGCATCAGCTGCCTTCGGACACCAAGTTTGGGAAAAACCTGCCAGCTGTTTTGCTCCTGAGTTCAGGAGTTTGTTTAAAAAAAAACAGATTGCTGTCAATTGTTCAAAGGAAGGAATAAACCATGAGATGCTCCAGAGAGCCGTGAATCTTCTCCCACTTTTCTGACCCCGTGAGGAAGGTCTTTACCTGAGTATTCATATAAAAATAACAGTAGCAGATTTGCCCATTCAATAAATAAAACAAGCTTTTTCTCACTTACACTTATTAATCTGTGCTTGAGCATGGCAATGAAAACTAATATATATTTACTTATTTATTATTAATATTATTATAAATAATAATAATAATAATAACACGTCAATCAAAAAATTTTCTCGGCTCCAAATTGCTTTTTTTTTTTTTAGCAGCTTAGCGCGGGGGGGGGGCTGCCTGCACTGTGCAGACAGAGTGACACCCCCCAACACGGCGGTGACGGATGTCCACTGTGGGCCCCCTACCTTTCCTTCATCCATAGGATTGTCGCTTATATGGACGACAGGGCCTGGGTGGGCCTTGGAGGATCTGTGTAAGAGAGAGAGAAGGTCAGTAAAATGACAGATAAGGACGGAGAGAAAGGGCATGCTGGGAAGACGGTGATGGGGCACGCCTCACACGGTGGTGGGTGCGGGGTGACATGCGTGACTGCGCTGCTTTAAATCGAGCTGCTGACAGCCTGGTATTTGGTTTGATATAGCGCCTTTAAAATTGACATGGGTTCAAATGCCTTATGGAGCCTGGGATAGATTGTGTACGACATAAATACAGAAGCCGAGCCAAGGAGGAAAGAGGGGGGGAAAAAAAGGAAAAAAACATATAAAACATTTTAAACATATTTTCCCTGATCTCCCTGCTCCATGTACCCCCTGGAGCGGCTTCTACAGGGGGCAGCGCATGAACGACCTTAATCGTTTTCCAATAGCGGCGAGCAGCCTGACGGAACCACCCTAAAGCCTGCAGCAGCCCATCGTTTGGAGACAGATTAACAGGCTAACTGCGGGTAACCACAGGGGGAAAGGCAGCCTCTAGGTGGCGCTGCGGCCTTTCACTTACACACTGCGACCTTTCATTTACGGGCTGCGCGGTTGTGTAATGTCTGCATCTGCCCCCTGCGTGTCCGTGTTGCCTCACTGGCCGATCGCAGCCGGCCTCTGACATGCGAGACAACGACAGGTCAAAACCAGCCCTCCCAGGCAGGATTAACATAAACCCCCCCGCCCCGAGCAAATGAAGTCTGGGAAACATTGAGGTACCAATTAAAAAGCCAGGTGGGGGGAGCCGGGACCGTAAGAGTGTCGCATTGGTGCCGGGTTTCGGATCCGGCCCGTTCAGAAGGCTCTAGAGCATTTAGCGCAGTAAGCGCGAGCGTAAAGCGACACATCCGTCCCTCGCGGCCTGAGTGATGGGGAAGCACTCTCTGGAACAGCCCCACGGCAGCCCATGCATTTTTAACCTATATCACCGTGATGCTAAAAATAGCCATAAATGAAGTTTGCCGTGGAGACGGAGCCTGCGAATCAGCAGAGCGGTATGGGGGGGCTGGCTGGGCCTGGGGGTTGTGCTTGGCCTCGCTTATCAAGCCTGGAGGCGAGACCGAGAGGGTGGGGCTAGGACAAGGAGGTGGGGCAATGTGAGGGGGTGGAGCCTGGATGTTTGAGAAAGGGCAGAGCATACCCAAGAAGCCCGTCGCAAGTTTGATGCAGTTAAATTTCCTCCCTGTCACCATGAACTGTGAGCAGAGCTCATTTTGTACGCACGTTTGCGCTTTATTGAACTCGCCTTTATATTACAGTCTGTAGAGATCCCACCCCGGAGATGGCAGCGGAAGCCTGGCAGGAGCCAAGGCGAGTCGACATCAAACCAGTCGCCCGGGGTGCCATGTGGCCTGTTGTCAGCACATACAGGTAAGAGTGAGCGACGGGGATGCTGTGACAGGGACATGGTTCAGCACGCTGGGGCCCCTGTGCGTGAGCGTGGCCCCGCACTTGAATCTCGCCTTTGCTCCCCCCCTCTATTATTCTGCCTTGTTTCGATTTATGTTTTTCTGAGGGGGACAGATGACAGGCAGATGAAGGTGAGCAGCGCATTGCAGGGGGGCTTTGTGTCATTCTGAGGTCAGATAAACCCCATTTGGGGGGGGCTGGGGGGGTCTAATACTATTCTCGCACTCTGATTATTTTACTTAATGCCGTCTCTGCCCCTGACAGCTTCCTCTGTGTGTGTGTGTGTGTGTGTGCGCGTGCATGTGCGTGCTTTGCAATGGTCCTGCGTGAAGGAATCCAGTGGGTTGCGCTCCCAGCATGCACTGCATCGCAGGGAATCTGCATGGGCTTCGCCCCACATGTCGCAGAAGGCATCTCCCACTGTGACTCAGACACTGAGTCACCTCGGAGAGCTTGGCGGGTCCGGCGCCGGCAACAGAGGACACGAACCTCGCGGGGGAACAGGACGCTGAGATGAACGTGGCCGGTGACGCAGGGCCTGCCGAAGTTAGTCAGTGAGAACGTCATGGAAACCGGAACCATGAACTCCGGAAGTCTCCACGGCCGTATGCTGCCAAGGCGCGGGGACTGGCACAGGGCTCAAACTGCAAGCTCACTCCCCAGGAGAGACCTGGGGTGCGAAGCGGGCAAGTAATACATCCGGCCGGGTTATCGAATGAACTGCCACATTTGCAGCCAGGTAAGACGTTTTGGGAGAGGGGGAGCTGGCTAAGCGAATCGATATGAAAAGCAAACAACATTAACAACAAAAACAATGTCACAAGCGGTACGGCACCCCCTCAACCCCCCCCCCCACTAAATCTGCAGGTCACACATCAGTGAAGGCAGCGCATCTACATGCAGATTTACGCCTGCAGTATTTGCACTGCCCCTTCCGACAGATCTGGGCTTGTTCAGGAAAGGTGCAAATGGTGACATATATTAAGGAAAACACCGTCGTGAGGTAGCAGAGGCAGGCGGCTTAATGAAAGCGCAGCCTCTGCCTTTTCCTCGCGATCAGGGGCGATGAACGATGACTCCGGACGGGCAGCAATTACACCCAGATCCCATCTGTTCCTGGAGAGTTAGGGGAACCTGCGTTCCCGAGAAGCTGTGCTTCCTGTGCAATGGGCCGCGGGCATGTGGTCACTGCCATTCGGGACTCCCGGAAGGTCACAGGTCAGACTTCTCGACCTTCAGGAATTTTTCCCATGTGACCAAGCAGCAGAGCAGTGGGCTGGGGGTGTCGGGCAGCATGTTGACCAGCTGACGCAATATGGTCAGGGCAAAGGATGTTACACGGGAGTCATGCAGATAAGCCCCGGCAGGTTAGGGACAGACATTGACCGGCTTTTGAATCCCGGTGCTGGGAGTGTGTGTGTTTACACTCCTGCTGCAAACGACGGCCACTGGCATGTCCGATGGCGCGGCCATATTGAGATAAGCCAGCAGGCCTGCCTTCCTCCACAACACGGGCCGCAGCCCCCCCCTCCCGTTTGGGAAACACCTCTCTCTCCCATCTATGGTTCCAGCAAAACGCACAGCAGATGCTGAGCGTGAATCTCACGGGCAAAACCCCTTCCACCCCCACAGTCCCCCATCCCCCAAGGACTCTCAGAAATGCTAAGAAAGCTCTCAGTGACAGTCGGTGCTTGAAAGTTACCTTCCAAAATGCCTTTTATACTGATGCTGTCAGAGTTGAGAAGTTATACCTTATACAGTCCCCCAATCCAAGATCTGACAAAAGACCAACTCAAAGAAATTACTAAAAACTGCTGTACTTCACACACAATATAATTAACCAGAAAGGGACATATGAGGCGTATCCTCAGTAGCGCAGTGAAGTTTATCAAATCTAAAAAAAACACCCGCAATGACAATTACAGCCCTGTAGGGGGCAACGCTCAACTGAGGGGGTGGCTGCATGACTGGGGCACTGGAGTGACCCAAAGAAGGCAAAGCCTGACTGTTCCATTGAGGAACAGGAAAAATCCCAGCACTTGACCGGTTCGTACTACTTTCCGATTTGTGTGGGATTCGTTGAATTTGTTCTTGCGTGATTTTTTTTTTGATCCCGTCAGCTCTACAATTCATACACTAACAACTGAATGCAAAACTTCAATCATAATTCACAGATAAATGCAGATAAATGATATCCTGCAGTACAGTTCTTTGTGTGTATTCTGGCACATTCTCTGCATTGTACTGCGGACTTGTTGTTTACGTTGACGTTTGCCTAATGTACAGGCCATTTTGTTTGCTGGAAATATTTATAACAGAAATGCATTTGCGTGATGATAAATCACTTCACAATCAAGACTTCAGTCTCAGTAATTAAGCAAAAAAAAAACAACTCAGCAAAATCTACTTGGTGCCGTAAACTCCAAAGCTTTACAAGGACTCATTACTGTCAGTTTGCTGTTTCTTCAGAATTAGCAATTAGTAGCAGTGCTCTTATTGTAAGTAACTATCAAACAGCACACAGAGAACCAGGGTTGTATAACAAAGTGAAATTCTGAAGGGCAAATTACAATTTAGCTGAACTGTTTTTTTTTCAGTAATATGATAGATTAATAAAGTAATTTTTTGAACATAAATGCAGATGGGAGTTTGAGGCAACATCCTTCGCAGACACTCGCAGCTCTCCTTTAGGCCTGCCACGCCATGCACCCATCCGCCCTCTCCGCTCTCATCATCGTCCATCGTCTGCTCTGGCAAACATTCAGAGCAGCGGGATCACAGGTGACACGAGCTCTAAACTCCGCCCTGTGGCCGCCATCTTTTCAGGACCAGCATTGTGGAAACCGTGAACTTCCGGATCGTGCAGCGGATTTTCAAACGGCAGGACACAGCGGAGTCGAAATGCACGAGACCCGTCTCCATGGTGATGCTTCCAGCCACGTCTGACATCCCTACGACAACCTGTCCCCAACTTCCCGGCAGGGGAATTATCCAGGCCCTACACTGAACACGCGATGAAAACACGGAGTACAGTCATAGAAACACATCCCATTCCACTGATGCCTAGTTCATGCTCTACGTTTCCACGTGCCGTTGCTAAATTCATCTGCCGACGGAGCTGAATGTAAGGCAATGAAATCCCACCAGACCAGCGAACCGACAATTCCTTGCACATGTGGATTCGACGTGCAAAAACACAGACTGGCTGACTGCAAATGTGAGACATTTCTTCAGGTGACGGCTGAAGTACGTCCAGATACGCTCAGAGAAGATTTGAATGTTTTATTCGGCTGCTAAACGGTCAAATGTGAGAGTCTGCAGTTTGGCGGTATTACTACCCCAAGTGAAGCCCCATAATAGCCCCTCTGAGGGTAACCCCCCCCCCCCCCCATTTTCACGATATCTCACATTTCCTTCCTCGATTCTGTCCTCTAATGACAGGCAGTCTGTGCCCTTAACCACTTCACTGTCACCGTAATCCTGTGTAATCTACATCGAGGACAGGGCAAGTGGTCCTGGCTGTACAGCACAGTGTTGAAGGTGTTGGGATTAACCATGCGCTGGGGGGGGGTTTCAGGATCGAGCGGCGACGGCTCAGGTGCTCCAGGGCCTGCGTGGGTTCGGGATTAATGTGACAGCACGTCTGCCGGGCCGACGGGGCTTATGAATCCATCAAGCTGATAAAACGGCTCTGATGTAACAGGCTGGAAACGTTTCAACTGTCACCCCCGCGGGAAAACCCGGAATTAAAGGCGCAGTTGGCTGCGAGATTGTGAGTCAATTTACGCACCGTCGCAGTGGGTGTGTCACCAGGTGCAATGAGGTAATTGTGCCTGCGTGTGTGTGAGAGCTTGCGTGCGTGTGTGTGTGTGTGTGTGTGTGTTACGATTCACAGAATGAGTGACCAGCCTAGAAGTTACTGGCAGTTGCCACAAAACTTTACTGAATAATTTACGCGGTGTGTTGTGTTGGGTTGGGGTCGGGGTTACATCTGCTCACGTCTGGTTGATGGGTGCCCCACCCAGCCAGACCTGTTAGGCATGTGGTCTGCATATGGACTGTCTGCGCCATGAAATTTCTACCCGTCCTGCTCTACATGCTTAAATCACCGCTTCAACAGAGAGAGAGAGCAGCGCTATTCCTGGGCCATAATATGGGCAGGACAAGGTCACAGGGACACCTGATTGGCTCCCTCACCTGTCACTCACTCCAAACATATTATTGGGTAATGATAAGGTTGGTCCCTCTTTTGTCCCTCACTTAAAAATATCGTACAATAGCCCCTCATGGGGGTGGCGTAGGGTGGCACGGATGGGGCACACTCACAGCTCGATGGCTTTATTCCACATGATGACGTAGCCTGAGAGGGTGAAGGATTCCACGTTCACGATGTGGATGTTTCCTCTTTCTGTGCCCACGTACAGCCATTTGCTCTGGAAGGGCAGGTGGCAGAACGTGATCCTGCGGGGGATAGAGACAGAGCATTCCTGAGTACATACAGTAAGGGGTCCCTCTCTCTGGGCACTGAGCTGAAAAGCTAAAGGGCCAAACTTGTTTTAAATTACACTCAAAAGCAGGAGCACCACACAACAAACTGCGAACATAAACGCCAGTATGAGAGACCGTCAGGCTGGTTCGTTGGGAGTTTACGACATTTGCAAATTGAGCCACACCAGCCCTTATATCCCTGCTGTAGCGTAAGTCTCTTCAGAAGCCTTCCGCCTGAACAATAAATGACAATATTACAGCGGGGAAAACAGCGTTACCATGGCAGTGAGACCCTCGCTTCGCTAACTGTTCAGCAGGAAGACGTCCGAATGTGCGGGGAGATGATGCACCCTTCAGAGGCTGGGGGGGACAGCGAGAAGCCAGGGCCAGGGGGAAGAGGGGGATTGGATGATGAGAGGGTGAAGTGGAAGGAAGCATGGGATCTTTCTGGACCAACCTCGCCACGGGATGGCCCCGCCCATTTCCAGCACCAGAGGAATTAGGATGCTTTCAGTGTTCTATTTGTGCGACGCTATATTAATCCACGGGATTAATAGCGGATTGTTTACGACGACACAGAGGTGTGAAATTGCCCCTGTCCCCTGAGTAATTACAGAGACTTTGGGGGGGGGGCATGCTCATAAATAACGACGAGATCACCCTTCCGCCACGACTCTGTCGCCAGCCCCCCCCCCCCCCCCCCCCCCCCCCCCCCCCCCCCCCCCAC
>JAODJW010000039.1:20690977-20715650 GCA_026777045.1 Hyperopisus bebe | reverse complement strand
GGACATACTAACTGACTGAGGACACCCCAATGACACCAAGGGAAATAACAACTGACTGAGGACACCCCACTGACACCGAGGGACATACCGACTGACTGAGGACACCCCACTGACACCGAGGGACATACCAACTGACTGAGGACATCCCAATGACACCAAAGGAACATACCAACTGACTGAGGACACCCCACTAACACTGAGGGACATACCAACTGACTGAGGACACCCCACTGACACCAACAAAATAATAACTGCATGCAGGCCACTGACACAAAGAGATATATCTATGGACTGAGAGCACCCCACTGACGCTGACAGACATACCAACCAGGGCACCCTTCTGACGCTGAGAGACTAACTGTCACTAATTGAGGACTCCCCAGTGAGAAAAGCCACAGTAATCAACCAATCACACCTCAGCTTGAGTTATACAGGAAGTGATGTTTCTCTGTGGCTTCACTGTAACCACCCCCCTCCCCACCAAACACACGCACATAATGCATTCTCACATTTAAACTGGGTTTCAGTGGATACCTGCCTGGCCCTAACACCAACCCCATTTGAGCTCTTCATACACGGAAACAGCTACTTCTCCAAAAACAGGAAAGCCTTAACCGCCAACCATCATGAGTACAGTACCCTCCCATAACTCTGACTGTGCCCTGCTTACCTGAAGGGCAGGTTCAGCCCATCGCCAGGGACTTGACAGGGCAGTCACGGGTCAAAGGATACAGCCTGAGAGAACCGCTCTGGGTGCCAATGGCCAAGATCTTCTGCACCGGGTCAAAAGCCATTGAGGACGGCTGGTAAGGGAAGCCATGTCGCACGGTCTGAACGGCCAGGGAAGACACATGAGAGAAAGACAGCGGGGGAGAGTGAATAAGGAGCTCCGTGGGGCATTTATTACAGCGATCGGACCGAGTTTTCAGTCAAATCCTGTTTTATTCCTTCAAAGAAAAAACGTGGAAATTTCTTTCGGTCTACCTCTGCAGACGACTATGACAGTTCATACGAACTTGTATTTAAAATGTACTTTTTGGATCTTCCCTCAGAGGCACATGTCTTATATTATTATATTTATATGGCAATTACTCTGAGTTAAAGAGCATGTCGTGATTCATACAGCAAGCAGCCAGCCGGCTGTCTACGGACGGGATTAAAAGTTAAAGCGTATTACATAAGAATCCGTCTTGGGGACAGATACCCGTGCTTGGCGGTGATGGGGACCCGGCCATGGGGGTTGTTTCGGCTTCCCAATCGCGTCTACAATCAGTGCCATCGCGTTTCCCTGATCGTATAATCGTGTGATCCGTAAACACTTTTTTTGCTAATACAATACAAGAAAGAAATCACAAGCGCCGTGAACACAGAGGTAAAATGCCGTGCTGTCTGCCTGAATGTGTCACAAGAGAACTTACACATAACATAACCATGTCTTGATGAAGAACACTAATTCTTGTGCAATGATAAACGAACCGCATATGAGTTTTGTTTTATAATGCGTTATATGACACGACATCCTTACAGAAATGCTTCAAATAAAACCTTGAAAGCGCCCCCAATTTAAGCAAGAGGAAACGCGTAAGGTCACGGTACCATTCACTTCTCCTAAGCATTTGGGGAAAGATCGCGATTTTAATACAGGTATGGAAAAACTGCGCCTTTTTTACATTAAACAAAACCTCAAGCAAACATAGCTATCATCCGTTTAAACATGCAGTTTAAACAAACGCATGGTATAAATAGTGGAATTGTGTGTATTTATTTTAAAATAAACCCAGCGCGGTATCAAAAGGTCATTGTGTCAAGGAAAAATATGCATGTGATATTGCACCTAGCTTCATATCTTCTCCTATGTGAATCAATTAGCACACACAATAATTTAGGCATATTCGAAGGCACATTATTAACGCGCTATGGTCAAGCTGTAATTTTAAGTTGAATGTTGTAACAGTTTTGGGCGAAATCGTTCAAAATAAGCCTCATCGTTTTAATTGGTGTTGGACAGGGGAGGTAAGATGAAATGACAGGAGCCGCGGTTGCCAAATGTTGATTCAGTCCTGCAGGAAACCGCTTCTTATCATGAAAAAAGCCTCCCATGTTGGATCGGGAATGTTAGTTTAAACACGGCGGATTATGCAAAGCGCTTCCCTCTCTGTTTGACAGTCTCCTGCACGCTGCACATGAGTAGTTTGACCGGTCCCTGTAATGGTTTAAGATAATAATGCTCGATAAACACTTAAATTAGTAAACAGTTAGAAGTAGATAGAGACTGATAGGCTGCTGACCAGGATCCGTATTTATGGACCCATCTATCATAAGGAAATCGGCAATTAATAATGTATGCCACAACAACAACAACAACAACAATAATAACAACAATAATAATAAACACATGTACAGCAAGCATCCACTTTTGTGGATTTGTTGAAGTGCTTAAAGCACCGCGACACTGACAGCTGTCAGGAATAATACTGCCAACATGGGATTTTTCCCTATTGCATCTTCCCCCAAATTATCAGGCGTGGATTTTAAATACAATTAAGGTATAATTATTAAAATATTTTAAAAAGAAATTAAGAGCATCAGTGACTCGGAGTCCTGTCAAATGACTGTGCTGCTCATCCTTTTCCTGAGGCTGTTTAATCAAATATTCGCCGATGATCATATAACCGCCAATGTCCGGTTAAGATACATGCTTTCCATGAAATAAAATGTCCCACTTTACGTACAGTAGTGCATCGTAAAATAAAATTACCATTTTGTTTTTGCAGTAAAAAGGAGATTTGAGAGATTTTCTTGAGAAACGATGGGGAAAGATAATAATATACAGTGCAGGGCTTAAAATATCCGCAACTGTAGTGCCGGTCCATATGTCTAAATTTGTCGGTAACATTAGACGATAAAACCGGGCGCAACTAGGCAATAGGCATTAGTTTAAAAGAGGCAGCGCGTTAAAATGTCCGATGATTACCTTGCAGAGCTGGAAATGCTCGGACTGGAGCGTCTCCGGGATCAGGTCGTTTTCCTTATTCCCAGGCTGGGAAGCCGCAGAGGAAGAGGACACCGCCGTCAGGCCGTCCAGCACCTTCCTGATGTTAAACTTCTTCATTTTTGTTTTCTTCCCCCCCGAAAAGACGGAGACGACAGCGACGAGCCACAAAGGGAGATGGCCAGTAAACGCACCGCGGATGGGGGCAGCCACACGCTCGCTCTGCCTTATTCTGTAAAGCTCACATGTTACGGCGTCTTGTCACTGCGGTCTCCATGTCCCAGCGCACAGCCGCCGCTCTTCAGGTGCCGATCGCCGCCGCGCTACCTGGAGCTGCTGCTTTATTTCTTTGTTATTGGGGCTGCGATGAGCCGGTGCGATCTCCCCCGGCTCGGTGTCCCGCTGCGTCTCTCCCTCTCTCTCTCTCTCTCTCTCTCCCTCTCTCACCCTCTCTCTCTCTTTCTCTCTCTCTCCCTCCCTCCCTCCCCTCCAAGTCAACACGGAAACGCGACTGCGGCGAGGAGTCTGCGCATTCCCGCTCCCGCACCCGGATGTTTAGCGGAGCAGACGCAAACTGCTGCTTGCTCTCGGCCGGCTTTGGCGATCGCCCGCGCAGCAGAGCGCCCGGATCCGCCTTGGCCGGCACCGCGGATGCTGAGGATGCGCTGCGGTAGCCGCGGAGCGTGGCTGCGGGTGGTGCCTGCTCACAGCACCGGAGTGTATCACTTGTACTCAACATGTTCTCATATTTCATGAATTGTCAGCCTTCTCTGTTTAGTCTATATTAGACAGCGTGTCCTGGTGCACTATTACATACCCTATCAATCAAGACTATTTAAAATACTACAAAAAGAGGATCAATCATTCTATTCTTGATTTAAAACGCTTTCATGTATATTCGGATTTCCTGTACCTGGTTATGCAATGACTTTCCGAGATACCCTGCTGCGTGCTTAGACCTCGTTTAACAACGACTTTTCCTAACCCTCCGTCATAAGCACATGGTCCGCACGGTATTATTGTGCAACTAACTGTCAGCATTTGTGTACAGAATCCGTAAGCCTTGTATCCTCCAGGAACTGCGGCCTAGTACAGGGAATTAGTTTAGAAGCAACATTAAAAGTAAAAATGACATTGGATTAAGCAGGCGGAGCGGAAGTTACCAAACCATAAAGCTGTAACTTAATATAAAACGCGTTTTTAACGGCCCAGAAGATTGAACTGAATCTGAATTTCCTATAGTAAAGTTACTCGGCTGTGCAAATTAAGAAAACCGTAACTGTATCCAAAGTCGCTTTTTATAAATAAAAAAAAAGTGTTACATTGACACGTTGCTACTTCTTGCACGAACTGAATTCAAAATGTGCCGAGTCATCCCATTTTCTGACGTGCACCTCACACGGGGATGTTCTTGGACACCGGGAGACAAGGTAGCGGAGCCACCGCCAGATTTATTTGGGTACGTCCGGCACTTTATTCGTTCGTTTGCTTCTGTCAAAATCCCATTATACAGATTCCTGCACCTTCACAAGGTGGAATTTTGCTGAAGTGCATCAATATAGCTAAATTTCTTTAGTGTACAAACTTGTCGCCTTTTTCCATAATCACTACGCCCCCTACTGGATATACTACCGCAGGGTTGTTCAGAAGCTCAGCTTGTGTGCACTGGCACTGTTGGCTCACATGAAGCCCCAGACAGGCAGGATAATGATGCATTAATTACAGGTGCTGTTTAATACCACGTCGGCACCTGGTGCAATATCTTTCCATGAGCATCTAGGCCAAATGGATTCATCTTAAACTGCTACAGAACCACCCAGATTTGGGGGAGGGGGTGGTGGGAGGTCAACATTTCACAGTAGATGGAGATCTCCACCCTCTGGCCACAGTCCAACCACTTCCCAGTGTACACTCAACACTGAACAAGCCATAGGTTAGGTCTGAAATAAAGGGGCAATTAAATATTAACCTCATCAAAATAAGCCCTGTTTGTTGTGGGGTGGTGCTGGAAGGATGCTGTCACTTTGTCACTTGCTACCAAAACAGAGTTGGTGTCTGGCAGGGTTCCTCAATCTACGGCCCCCAGGCCAGACGCGGCCCCATCCCTCCCAACATCAGCAGGTGCATATAGTTCAGCCGCTACACATCGTTTGAAATAACACGCATAGGTGTGTAAGGAAAAACGCAGCAAAGCAAACATGGTTGTCCTCCTTAGAAACATTAAAAATAAATAAAAAACTTTCGGCTCTACATAATCCTGTTAATGCATATCTGTTACCCAGACTTCCCACCTCTCCCGGAAGTCCCGGGAGTCTCCCCCAAACTGACACCCGCGAATGACGCGCAGTGTCCTGGAAATCTGCCGTTCCGCTGTTCAGCAGCAGTAAAATGAGCCAGCAACAAGTTTTACTGCTGCAACTCCACCGCAACCAGTTGGCAAATTTTACCACCAGCGCCCTCCCCCCTTCCCCAGTCGACAAATCTCGCTACCCCCTAACACTCCTGCTCCCCTTTGATTAAAAAGTTTGAGGACCCCTCGTGCATGGAATCCACAGCGATGACACGCTCGAATTTCACTATTACATAGCTGCAGAATTTGGCTAGATGTTAGTAGATGTTATAAGGTTTCATGTGTTGCGCCAAAGTGCCGCAGCTCCCCGCAGATGACTGGCTAATTGGAAAGCATCACTCGCGAGAAAGCGGCCACCAGTGACGTAAGCTTGCTATTTCTTAGCCGGCTGGAATGGGCAGGCGGTTCATTTAACAACAGGGAAGAGAGAACTGACTCATCCAGCACTCTGCCTGTGTGATTTGATAACACCCTTATAAGGAGGCCCTGCATTGTTTTTTTTCTGGCGGGATCAAGTGGAGACGCGACCTTTCAAGGAACGACAGCGGCTCTGAGAGCATCACGCTAAATTGGTCGTTTTTTATTAAAAACAAAACAAAATCATTCAGCTTCTGGATGATCAGTGCATTTTTGTGCTGTGACACTAATACGTAAGTATATATTTTATCTGGGTGGGGGGGTGCATCCCAATAATGGCTCCCCAATCAGTCCTCAAACCTGCAAACCTGACCAAAGAGCCAAGCATGCTTTTTCACACAGCATTGGTGTCTCACTGGGCCTGACCTTGCACTGACCTTTCCTGACCTTCAGGAAGCACAGGTTTCCCCAGCTAATACAGAGGACAGACAGCAGAACTGAGGGCGAGCTGGGACTTTGCTCTTAGAGTACTTTCAGATGTTCTTTAGGGTTCCTGGCTGTACTGTGTAAAAGGTATTAATGCTCTTACCATAATTACTATATCACCGTCAAATTCAGTCAACCAAGTCTACACTTGGTTCAGGAGATTACATCAGGAGGGAATGTAATCTAGGGTATGATATTTATTTGCTCTTTTTACCAGAAGAGATAAATAAGGAATCTTTACTCACATACCTTATCTTACTCTCCTATCACACAAAAATATATAGCTGAAAGCAAAGTTTGGTCTGAAAGCTGGGCTGGTTCTACCCTTTCAGGGGACCTCGGCAAAGTTTTACTTGGGAGGCCCTGTACCAAGAAAATTGACGATCACTTCCTTCACAACCCAGGAGCTGGTCCAGAGTCAGAGCTCAGGCCCAGCCATCTATCCAACACCTCTCAAGCAGTTTTTGTGGTTAAGGGCTTTGCTCAAGAACAGATGTGATCAAGAATATGATTGTGATCTCACACTTCTCCTTCTCACAGGATTCAAACCAATGACCTTTTGGACATGGATACTGGTCTCTAATCTGTAGAGCCACACAACACGCATGTAGAGTTATTACAGCAAGGAGTTAAAAATACATTTTAACATATCTACTGAATTATACATTATAATGAATAAACGGTAATGTCTATAGCAGGTTTTAGTAGAGTAGTTGCTAGATAAATTGAACTATTTCTCAAGATGGTAAATTAAAAACAGCAATCTGTGTCCATTTCTGGGGAGAGCATCAACATGATTTCACATTATTATGAGTAAACAGTATAAGCAATGAGCATTTGTTTAATTGTTTTTTTACACATCACCTTTAAAAAGTTACTTGCTTTTGTGTCTGCCTGGTGTTCACAATGTGAATCACTCCACATCTGACTGTAATTGTTGATGCGGGATCATATGTTAAGTGCTTTGGTGCGATCAGGAGGGGAGGAGTCTACAAAAATAAACATGATTAAATTAAACAATAATTCTCCAGTGTAATAAGTTTAATTACTATAAATGCATGCAGATATAGCCATGGTGTCTGAGTTTGGAAGACAAAGGAGAACCTGTGAGTGGCCTGCTATTGAATGCTAATCTGATTCTGCATATTTATGGGTAGTTTTATAGGCATATGATTTAGAAACTCACCCCCCAGGCCAGAGAGCAGGGCAGTTAAGCAGAAGAACTCACATCACACAAATACACTGATTGTCCACTCTCATAGGTGACATTTTAAGACATTGCATGGGCTGTGACCCCCAGCATTTGAGTCCATTCGTTTTTTTGTTTCCGGTAAATCCTTTCCGTTATCAGTACAAACTGGACGTAGATTCTTGCACTGCTTCTTAACATCCCCATTTTAATCTTGTTTTGTAATCGGCTAGGCATCGGCGTCTCTGCATACCGCTGTATCACGCTAACGGAGGTGTTGTAACTTAAGATGTTGTTGAGGCAGGGACAAGTAACTGGTCCAAAAATGCACACTGCATCCTAATAACCCTGCAGGCAGCCCCACCCCCCCTCCCCCGGGCAGCCCGAATCAGACAGAGCTGCTACGAAGCCATGTAGGTGTGTTTTAGGTGTATTTTTGTAGGTGCGCGAGTCTGTCTGCGTGTAGATGTGCTGGTGAGAAGCTGTGCTATGTGTGGGTAGCTGTACGCGTTTAGATATCTCCGCATCTCCATGCGCAAATGTGGGCGTGCAAGTGAAGACCCGCACGCACGTGGCTTCGTGGATCTGTCTAGGTGCACGGGGACACGGCTTGTCCCTGCGTAGGTGTCCATGTGCCATCTTTGCCTGGATGGACACCTCTGCGGGGGTCCTCTTGCTTGCTGATTTCTTTGGCGAGTGATTCTGGATCAGCTCATTATCCCTACTGGGCCATTGGCTTAACCATTTGGGCTTAACGATAATACTGACCTGGGGTCAGCTGCCGAAGGCATCGAGAATCCTGGAACGGCGTCTCTGTCTGAGCCCGAGGGCACGCTGTTCACATCTGTGATGGCTTGGTGGGGACGCCCTTCTTAAAAAATGACACCCTTCACCTGACGCGGTCTGACATCTGCACAGGAAATCGCTATAAATAATGTAGCAGATATATTTACACAGTCGCTCTTAGTGGAAATCCACACTCCGGCAGAACTACATGTTTGTCTATGTATGTAATGGCTGTAATGCAATCAACAGCATATCACAGGCAGTCACTGCGATGCAAGTCGAATCCCCGATCGGTTTTTTTAATGACTAGCAGTTACCATATTTCTCTGTTTTTTGGAACATTCAGCAGTGGCTGTTTTTTTGCAGGGCATGCGAAAGATGCCAGATTGCTTATTCTGTTTGCTAGAGTGTTTCCAAGAATGAAACACACACACACACAAACATACACACGCGCGCGCGCGCAAAAAACGACAATTGTTCTTTTTTTCCTCATAGCTCCAGAGTAAAAAAAATATAATTGGTGTTGGTTGAAGGAAGAATTGCGGGGAATCAGCAAAGTTGGCAGTATCCCCCTGGGTTAAACAATTGAATTGTATTGAAATGACTGACTTAACAGGACTCAGTTAATCCTGACGTGAGCGAACATGGGAAGGACGCTGACAATGTCACAGCGGCGTGAGAGGGCTGCTGGCGGCTTCTGGAGTGGCTGCACACTTACACCAAAGGAACAGATCACATGACCTGGGCTTCGGACATCTGTGTAGGATTCTTACCTTGTGAAAAACCCCATGAAAGCATGAACCCCAATCCCGAGCAGCAAGCTCGCTCTGAAAGAGAGGTCTTCTATTAGGTGTCAAACTCCAGGGCTGTGGACATTTCTAGACTTGTGAAACAGTGCAGCAACCTTTCCCGCTGGTTTGTGCTATTCAAGGTGGTGCACTTTAATGAAGGAGGTGCATGTGTGTGTGGGGAATGGGTTCAGCCGTAAAGACAGGGGGATTACGTGTGTTTGTGAGGCAACAGATCCTTTCAGGGGCGGCCTGCACCGCTGTCACATCAGCTGCATAGCGTGGCCAAAATATTCCCCAGGGTTCAACCTTCCTTCCTTCGGTAAATAACATGCGATCGCATTTTGGGTGGAGCTGCGATCCGCAGGACCTACTTTTCACCCAAGGGTTTGCGAGGCTGCAAAACAAGTGTGATCAGTGAGCATGGACGGGCGTGCTGCAGAGTTCAACATCTGCCCCTTACCTGTCGAGGGGGTCTTCTCCATTACTGTCCCATCTCTGGTGGATGTATCTTCTCTGCCAGATTGAGGTTCAGAACCTTTTTGAGCTGCAACTGCTTGAGTTATTACTAAAGTTACACGTTTTGCCAGATCAACGATGAAAAAACAAATAAGAGATTCTTAAAAGGAACAAAGAGGTATTGTTGATGTCAGCGAGTAAACTCAACGAGGGCCATGGGGTTATGAGTGAGCTAAATTATGGACAAGGACCACAGATCTGTGACCAGGAGTGGGAAGACGATTACAAAAGGACCAGGACTAGACGGCTGTGCACCAGGCTGGGAACAACATTAGGAAAGGTCTATGTTTGGAAAATACTGTCCTGTACAGCTGGTGTAGGTCTGATGGCATTCAGACTGTGAACTGGATGCTCATGAGTGTCACATTAGCTGAGACCTGCACTTAAGCCAAATCATGGTTGATATGTAAACACTTTCATAAAGGAACATTTGTTAGTCACCGGTGACCAGCACCAGTTTTTTTGTTGTTAGTTCTGCTTTAAACAGAATAATAAAATTCAGTCTTCAGTGGGGCTAAAGATTGGCTAAATGCAGTCTAAAATAAGAAGCAGTTGTGTTTTTATTAACAAATAATTACTCCTCTTCTTTACTGAATTAAAGTCCTGTGATGCCACAAAAATCTCATCTACCCCACCCACGTTAGTCATTATAAACCTCCGCTTGGGTGGGGGGGTAGGGGGTGGTGTCTGGTTGTCTGGCCATTTGGTCTGCCTGCTGACTCATGTCTGATTTCCCAGACAGACACCTGTCAATCTTCACTTCCTGGAGAGAAACACATTAGTGGCGATCAGGAAGACACATAATCTATCTTCAAATGAGCAACTAGATTAATTATTTGCTTCAAAAGTCACCCTTTGTACCTTTCTTTCAACTAGAACACACTTAATATTGAAAACATCGTTTTGTCATGAGCTTACAAGTAATAAAATTGTAGCATTTAAATGATCGATATTAAAAATAATATAAAATGGTCTGGGATTTTTTTATGTTATGGCATAAGTTGAACCACACATGTCAGGATCTGTCCCTGCAATGTCTGTCGTTTCCTGGTTTGGCCAGTAGGTGTTGCTGGCCATCCTGCTCTTTCTGGTACTTTTCCAGTTCCTAGTGTGTTCCCCTGCTACCTGGGCTGAAGCATGGCTGAATGGGCTGGGTGTATGGCTGAGAATGGTGATTTCCCTACCATCATGAGTTTAAGGCTGACCAGAGACCAGCCTCAACTCCATTAGTCATTTTGAGTTTTGATGTTTTCCCCCTAGTTATGCCCTTGTATTTCAGTATAGATCTTCATTTGTGTATCCTTGTTTCTGGTTACCCCTGCCTGTGTCTGATTATTTAGTAGTGTTTTGTTTCACTTCTATTCTTAGTGGTTCTGTTCCTAGTTTCTGTTAATCACCCTCACCTGCTCTTTGTTTCCCTTAGTTTCTAGTGTTTGTGTGTAATAAATAATGACCCACATTTGCCCCTCATCTCTCCCTCCTTACCTGTGTATTTAGGTACCTGCCTTCACTCTGTTCATTATTGGCATTGCATTCATTTTCTCTGTTTCCTGAAGGTGTAGCTGTTGAATTGGTACTTGTAGGTGTTTCTTACTTGTGCTTCCTCTGCGTTGCCGTGCATTTAATTCTTGCCTCGTTAGTTCTCCTGTCATTATTTTTACCTCGGGGTTCCTCTTGTTTCTGGTTTCTGGGAGTTCTGTTTAACATTAAATCCCCATTCTTCATAAGTCACACTTTGGATTAACCATCCGTTATGCCCCTCCGTGACACACTTAGGTTTGTTCTATTTGTCCTTTGATCAAATTTTGCATCTGATTCTTCTCTTTGATCCCATTAAACTCCAAGGGAGAAGTTATGACAGTGAGGCTGTGGCCATCTGTAAGCGATCTCACACCTCGCAGTGAAGCTGCGAGCCTGAAGTTTTTCTGGTCCGCAAGACCCTGTGCCTGTCAGTAGCAGTTTATGAGGCTTTGTGTTTGACGCTGAAGTCGGCAGTCTGCTCGACGCCACGTTTGAGAGCGAAGCTGTGAATCTGAAGCCGTGGCGATCCGTGACACCTCCCGTCTGACAGGGAAGCCATCACGTTCTGCATCAAGTCTTTTGTTTGACAACGAAGGTAGCTATGTAGACAGCGTGCTTGGGAGTGAAGCTGTCAATCTGAAGCTGTGACAGTTTGTAAAACCTCTTGCCTGATATGTGATTCCTGACCTAGGCTTTCTCCAGGTACATTTGGGGGAAGGGCTTCACGGCTGATATAGGGTTGGCCTGATCAGCACCTTTTTTTTAGCCTGGAGAACTGGGGTGACATCCAGCTTTCATCTCCTTCCAGGGGAAAGGGGGATGGGGTAGAGGAGTCACATTACTGCGGTAAAACCTGCCGTCTCTTTAATCCCTGTGTCTTAGTGTCACACACAATCACTCAGAAGGAAACGGAATACTGGGACACTATCCAATAGATGCTGACACACACATACACATTCGCAAATTAGGCGATCTCATTCTCCTTAGGTTCCACTATCAGAAAGTTCTCATCTACTCATGTCAGCTGCCATCGTTTAAGTGGATCCAAAGAATTCATAATATACCATGACAGTAACCAACATCGGGCTCTTCTAGTGGTTATTTGGTAGGATGGCGTGTTCAGATCTTCACTCCTGTGCATGTGGAGTTTTCATGATGTCCTCATATCACATGGGTTCCCTGATTTCTTCCAGCACTCCAAAGATAAACAGTTATAGGAAGTGGCACATAATATATGCGCAGTCCAGCTGTGAGCCCCCTACTGGCTGTGACAGGCTCCGGCCCCCCCAGGACCCCATCCAGGGTATGTGGATTGAAGATGGATGGAGTTCTGTATATGTTCATTTTCACTCCTTAGCCCACGTACTGTACATTTGTAATTACGTGTTGAGGTCACAGTGATAACAAAACTCACTGCATAATTACTGTACATATTTTTTCTGATTTCCCAGGTTATGTGAACTGTGAAGCTGCAGCAAAATATGTCTCTTTCCTGCTTCAGTTAAAATGCCGAGGGTCTGTCCATGGTACAGAGTTCGAGAAACTGTTCTTCTGACCAAACGGTGAGCGTTCAAAGCCCAGGAGAAGACTTGCAAGATTAATTCAAGCTTCCAAATATGCCATCCATTCATCCATTTTCCATAAGCTCTTATCATTTTCTGGGTTTACAGTGAGCTTGGAGGCTATTCCAGGAAGCACAGGGCACAAGACAGGGTTCACCTTGGAAGGGATGCCAGTCAAAATACAACCACCCTGTAACTGTAAGCAGATTTTCATCATCTTTAGGTGAAGGCATTTATTAAACAAATAAATAATTCATGTAATACTTGGTAATGTCCCTATAAAAATTTGGACATTTACATTTTCAGTATGCTTTACTGAATTAATATACGCTTGTCATTAGTGAATCCCCAGATACCATAAACAGATGTCCTCCATCAGATAATGAATGGCTTTAATCTAGTGCAGTGTTTCCTATTCCAGTCCTTGGGGACCCAAAGACAGTCCATGTTTTTGCTCACTCCCACTTCCCAGTAGCCAAAAATGTGAATTGTCTGGTAGGGAGCTCGGGGGGAGCAAAAACACGGGCCGACTCTGGGTCCCCGAGGACCGGGTTGGGAAACAGTGATCTAGTGTGATCATGCCTAATTTCATTAAAAGTGGCTCAAGGGCTTCTCAGCTGCGAGCTTGACAACGAGCTTCAGTACAAGTCCGTGACTAAGTGGCTTCAGCTGGACGAGTGCAGTCACATTAAGATGGTGCCCTCACCCCCCTATCAAAGCTGTCACCTGTTCCATCTGCAGGTAGAGTGATCCGCCTGGACACATCTCCATTGAAACGTGGGACAGTATGCTGACAGGTGTGCTTCTTTGTGTTTCTCCTGCCTCAGATGGTGCCCCCACATTCAGGATTCTAGCCTACTAACTGTGACACCCCCAGCAGGCAGGATTAATGCCGCAAAGCGCTGACTATACCATCCCTACCAGCGTCCGACGTCATCATGAAGTCATTTGCGGACTGAATCGCTTGCTCATTATGAAGATCGCCTTTGAGTCTCAGAAAACATGCTCTTCTCACACAGACAAGCAACAGTAATCCAGCGTGTTGGATGCACTGGCAGCTGTATCTCATACATCCTTCCAAGTTTGCCCTGTAATGTGGCAGGCTGGTTGAAGTCCATGAATGGCTAGGTGAAAGATATTGGTCACACCAGAGCAGGGGCTTTTCAAATCTGGACCTCGATTCCATATCCAGGCCTTGTTTTCAGTTCTCCCAGGTAGACAGTTTAATAATTGCTGATTCTGATTGGTCACAGAGGCTTCACACCTGGCTCACAGGTAAAGGAAGGCTGGAAAACCAGCAGTGCTCGGAACTTGAGGACCACGATTTGAATACCCCCGATTTAGAGTGTGGGTGTGACCGTAATTCATGAGAATACACAACTCGTTCCCTATTTTTGTGTATAATTTGAACCCCCCCCCCCCCCCCCCCCCCCTGGGTCTTGCCAGAAAATGTTTTTTTTGGACTACCCCCAATGTAGTAAACTGGACATAAGAAGGTTGGGAACAAGGTACATAAACAGAATTGCTAAAATGTCCAGTGCTGTTTCGTGTAAATAATCAACGGTTGGTTCCCCCAGCTCACGGACTGGCGTACGCTTTGCGGTCCAGAACCCTGCTGACTTGGCAGAGTCCCCCAATCTAAGTACATTTTCCATCATCTGTCACTACTTCCACTCATGCAACACAGCAAAAAAGAGGGCGGCCATCTTTATCAGACAAACAGTGCTGTAAATTCTCAGCAAAATGGCAATAGCACCACCAATCTACTTCCATCATTGCTGGCACATTATCATGGGAAGCACGTCACAATCAAAGACATGTTTCTCTTACATAGATCACTCTATTCTCACCGTGATGTAAATATGCTGAAGTCTGCCATTTTCAGGAACTGACAGCAGGGAAGTAGTTTTATGCAAATACTGTATTTGGCTGCAAATAAAGAGCTTCATATTTAATTCTTGGATTCTTACAAGCAGGTAAATGAAGAGATGCGTGTATTTGTTTGTTTTCTTCTTATTCTTCCCCCTTTCACGCCATCCTACGTCACCAAGGGGACCTCGGGACAGCATGGTGTTGGGAATGTGACTGGCCAGAAGGACATGCCTCGAGACAAAAGAAGCTGAAAATACCCTCCTCGAGGTCTGTGGCGATCAGGGCAAATTGGGCCTTTTATTGGATTGCAGAGACCCAAAGAAAGGCAGGCATGTTTGCATTGTCACACCTCTGGTCAGCGCTCGGCAAGGACAGGGGTAAAGATCGGTTGGAGTGGGACCCCTTTGGCTAGGGCTGGGCAGGGACAGGGATCAGATGTGTAATGGGTAGCTCAGCAGGTTCACAGTGAGTGTTCACAAGGTTGTGGGTTCAAATCCTGTGGCTGGCAGAGTAATCATACTCCCAGCAAGGTGCCAAGCTTTCCTCAGTTGTATGTTACTTTAGACAGAAACATCTGCTCAATAAATGTGAAATTAATAAGAATAAATGAAATTTGCAAGGCATTGGAGATATCAGCAGGATCATCGCCAGGATCCCCAAGCCAAACATGTCCCCAGCGGCAGCTTGGGTCACCTCTGTGTCCATGTGGCCAGGCTGCACCAGCTGGACGGTCAGTGCTGAGTCCTAATGCCCCTTCCTGCTGGGGGGGCTGCTTTCACGAAGACCTCAGCCGGCCGGCGTGTGGCGAAAGGCCTCAGGGACGCTTAGATTCGGTGTCCACAGGTGCAGTGACTCTATCTTCCAGGGGTGCAGAATCCAGCAGCCAATGGCTAACGCCCGTATAGATACGTGATGCTTGGGAGACACGGCCTGGCCTTCATGAGAAGGCATCCCACCTCTGCTCCCCGCATCATGCGAAACATGGAAAGCCACAAGCAGCACAGCACCCCTGAAGGAAATGGCCATGCATGTCAATGCGGACAAGATGACTAATAGGGGAGAGAGAGAGAGAGAGAGAGAGAGAGAGAGAGAGAGAGAGAGAGAGAGAGAGCGAGAGAGGCGCTTTGCACATGACGTCACCCTTCTCTTCTTCCAGCTGCAGGCTGGCCGTCACAGCACAGAGCATGGCACACACCTGAGTGTGAGCACCGCTCCAACAGAGGTGCCAATAACTGCCAGCATTCTGCCAAAACGGAGGACAAGTGCAGACTGACCCGTAGGCCTGTGAGTATATGGGTGCCAGGGGGCTGTTTGGCTCTCGTGCCGGGTGCCGTGTGACTTTGCGGCATGACTAAGGAAGCGAACCCGCAGGGGCGTAAAGCGGAGCACAACGTGTCAGCTAGCACCCCCCACCCCACCCCACCCGCTTGCAGCGCTGGGAAGAGACAGACGGATAGACGGCGGGCTCTGATGATCAGGGTGAAGAAAGAAATGACATGTCAGATTTAAACTTTACATTCCCGGTAATTAAATTAACTTTTTGACTTAATGGCTTCAGAAAAGCGAACTGCTGTTTCTCGTAAAGTTTGCCCACCCCAGGTTTTAGAGTGCCACGAGCCAGACTTTCATCTCACTGGAGTTTTTAATTAATCGGCTTTGACTGAGATGCAGATTAAATTCACCGCGTGAGCCATGGCTTGGGAAGCTGGCTGCCGGACCAGAGACACATTCTCCAGCCGTGTGAAACCAAATTCACGTTTCAAATAACTGTAATTATGAAAGGAAATATATGGTTCTACAGATTCTCCCCATTCCTGTTACACTGAGCAACAATAAATGACGAGTTGTGCTTAAAATTTATTTACATCTATTCTTAACCCAGCAACAACTGAAGTTGCTAAAAGGCCAGTATTCTAAGTTAGGTTCATTACTAATTTATTTTCATTTTAAGTTGCGTGAATAGTGAAAGGATTAGCAAAATTAAGCTCCTTAAAAAAATTAATTACTGAATTGAATGACTAAATGATATGCTGGAAGGTTCAACTAATTAAATAATTGAGGGCAAATTTAGTATTTTAAATTTTGTAACTATTACTGTGATTTTCTTGCGCCCATTATCAATTAATTAGCCAATCAGTTCCTGGCAGTGCGACAGGAGTAAGTTGCAATGACTTTTACTTAAATTCTGATAGAGGCATAGATCACAGCACCTGTGGTCTCCTCGGCACCCTGAGAGAAAATAAGTAAAAGCCTAAAAGCTGATGGGAGTCTCTAAACCTTGTCATCGCAAGTGCTGGACGTTTGTATGTTTTTGAAGGTATCTGCCTGGCTGGACTTAGTTGAAGCCAATTAACGTCCTCAAACTGACTGAGGATGGATTCTACTGGATGCAAATGAGGGGAAAACGTTACAGTTCATTTCAATTCAGTTTATTTCTATATTGTGCACCTCATTACGGTGAACTAGAATTGCTCAAAGACAGAGGAACATTACAAGTGGATTTGAAGCAGATGAATAAAAGCAGCACAGACTGACAAAAAAGGGAGTTAAGACAGAACGACACAGAACAGCGGTTAAGAACAGAATCACAGGGAGACAAAACAACAGTTATTAGGGCATGAATCAAAGGGATGTAACAGCCCAATTAAGAATGACATCACAGACAATACAGACATTACACACATCACAACAGAGACAGCAGTGATACTCAAGGAAACCGATAAATGTGAAGCAAAATAATTAAAATCCTACAGCTCAAATTTAAAATTCTGTTTGGCTTAACAATATTAAAACAGGATAGCTGAGCTGACAGACCAAACACATGATTTAATTATGTAATGCACTCAATCAACATCTCAGTCAAGGTTAATTAAAATCTCTACTGGAACTGGACCTGGCTAACCACATGACCCTCCAAGACCAGGCTTGCCAACCTCAGTCTATAATTTTAAACACCACTAGATGGCACCATTGTCATGTTTTAATTTCAGAATATTGCACATCTGCAAGGTGCCTGGGTTCTTTTTACCGAAGCAAGTAAGCCTGAGTGCCTCCCCCACAACATTAACAAAAAAGAAAATCATGAATTAAATATTCGACTATGCCACAAGCTGCCTACAGTGTACAGTAGCGAGCTGATGCCCTTGGTCAGGGAAACTTGTTTTTGCAGAACCTACCCTGCGTCTAACGACCGTAACACTCCGCAGGACTGCAATCTTTCAGTGAGATCTTTCAGCTCAGCACGGGTGGTTGGAAACAGAACAACAGGCCCTGCTGGCCCCAGGAGAACCAACAGCGAACGGGACAAAGACGCAGACGGAGGCCAGCGGCAGACACGGCCGATCGATGCCCCGGGGCACCCTCCCAGCCCGCGGCCGGTTTGGACTCCATCGATTCGTCAATATAATTGATTGCTTGACCTTCAAGTATGAGGCAGAGATAATATCATGTCATACGTATAAAAGTCAAAACAATACAGCACCGGAACAAAAGATCCCTCTTGTTATTTCCTGTGAGGAAGGACGAAAACAAACAGAAACAAAATCACTCTTAGCTGGGTGCCGAAGACAAGCTGGGGTTTGCGACATCATTACAAAGGTGGGGTGGGGGGCACGCTGCCCCTTAAAGGGATGGGTGTTAAAGGGGTGGGCGGGTCAGACTCAGACAGCAGGTGTATGCAACAATGGAAATTGTAATGGAGGCAAGGAACTGGGTCTGGCAGCTGCCCAGTGGGGGGTTTGGGCATGCATTTGTTTTGATCATAACAAGGGATCCCATTAAAGGACAGAGTGGAAGACAGCAAAGCAGAAGGCAATGTGTACAAAGTGTAGATTCGACGTGGCCGAGCTGCTGCATCATCTTGAAGTCTGGACCACGTTTCCCTGCAGGTCCCTGCCTCCTGTGATGTGTTACTTCTTCTTGCTTGCGCTTTTGGCCCTCGTGGTGCTCTTGGGGAGGGGCTGAGCCGAGGGCGGGCCCTTGCCAGGCTCCGCCTGCTGAGCCATGAGCAGCTCCGCCTCCTGCCTCAGCTCCGCCTCCCGCCGTGGGCCCCAGTAGCCCTCCCTTGCCTTGAGTGTCTTCAGCCGCTGCTCGTTGAGGAGAATCTGCACAGACAGACCAGGGGGATTCACTGAGTGCAGCTGGGCCTCGCCTAATGATGGGGGAAATGAGGCCTGGACGGGGTGAGATCAGTGGACACTTTGCTGGTTATTACATTGGTTCCCATTGGGTCACGCCAGTTGGTGGTTGAAGGCACGTGGAAATCCCATCTGCTATGGGGCTAGAAGCCTCATTTGTCTGATCACTGTTCTCCATTAATGGTCTCACTTATTTTGTGTGATTTGTAACAGTGTGGGGGGGCAAGTGATGTACAAACACACTCCATGTTCAAGCCCAGGCCCGGAAGTCCTGTATGTTCAACAAGGAAGCGTTTCCTGATTACCGGGAGTAAGACAAACTTTTTCTGCTGACATTTATGACATTGATGACAGCAGTCTGTGCCTGACATCCACAGATCTAGCAGAGTATGTGTGTCACGTTTACACGTCCAGCCCACACACACGAGACAAGCGTCCCTTGTCCCTACTCACCTGCAGCTCATCGTACATCTCCACCTGTCTCCGTTTTAATGCGTTCCGGCTCTCCTTCTCCTGCCTCCTATGCTCGAGGATGATGTCACGGACCAGTCGGAAGCTCTGGATGTGCTCTGCCTTGGGCTTCCTGTGCTCCCCCGCCATGGGCTTCCTAATCGGGCGAGAAGCTTCGCCTGCTTCAGCCTGCCTTCAGGCACAGAGTAGATACACGCTCTGGCCATGCTGTACACCAAGCGGTTTGTCAAGGTCCTGCTGAAGACCGCGGATGTGCCTCCACAAAAATGTTCTATTCTACATCTATCTGTGAGTCGAATTACCTTTAAATGTCAAAAAGTATTGGAGAAGAAGTTTAGAACTACCTGTATGCCTAGAAGCTCCACAGGTCCACTCCTGATTTACCCCAGAGCAAGACACTGAACTTGATCTATTTGTAGAGCCATAGAACTTTACATCAATGTATCTGGTAAAGAAACGTATCTGAATTTTGATTAAAAAGACAAAAAAAAAACAAAAAAAAACAAATAACTGGCTTGTGTACCCATACCACGAATCCCAGACCTTTGTTAGCGCTATATCAGATATTCCTACAAGCAGAATTCTCCCATGGCTTTCGCAGACTTTAACACAGAGCTACTCAGAACTAACACAAATGTTCCGGTGAGTACCCCAAGGCATTTCGACAGGAGACGAGCTCTAGAAAAAAGTTGTTACCACCTAAAGAAAAGGCTCCTTTCTTTATTTGAGATTGACCTTCATTAAGACGCAGAGCGTCAGAGTGGCTGATAAAATCCCAGCCCTCTGTAATGGGGAAAGGTGAGATGCTGAGCACTTATCTGACTCCTCTAACAGCCCATGGTGTGGTGTCAGTAGTCATTAGACGGATAGATAAGGACATTGAGGGGAGACCCCCTGGGAGCCCCCATCTCATTCCACCCGAAATAGCTCTCTAATTAATAGACCCAAATATTATCCCATTAACGCAGCTGGTAAAGCAGAAGGACCTTCCATGGTTAGGTCCCAGGACGGCCGGCTTCCACTTTCGGCACACCCTTCCCTCGCAGCACGCCACGGCGTTCTGGAACAGGACGCACTTCCACAAGACCGGCATGTGGGTTAGAGTGCATCTCCATGACTTTTCCAGGGGTGCTCCTTATCCCTTTCAGGTATTTGTGCAGGTGTTTGGCCGAGCACACAATGTAACATGTACAATACTGTGGCTACATTTTGTTGATCAGATCGCACCTACACCATTATTACCCTTTTCTTTTATGTTCACATGTCTATGCAGCTATGTTTTTTACTGAAATCCATGCATTGGACTGGCATCCCCTCCAGGATGCCTCAGGCCTTGTGCCCCATTCTGCTTGGGACGGGTTACAAGCTCCCTCAACTCTGCACCGCATTGGAAGATTAATGGATGAATTGATTTAATAAAGTGATCTGGGTTATTTGCCCCGTTCAAAGGTACAACAGCTTTTCCAGGACTCTGCGCTACCAGTCCCGTGCCTGTCAGCATTTCTGCATTCTCAGGGCAGCAGGGGAACATAAAGCAGCCCAGTGTCGTGATGCTGAGGCTGCAAACCGCCACGCTCCTTCACCGTTTCATAGGGCCATGAATCGCCAGTCATGTGATGCGGCAGGACTGAACGTGGCATCCCAAGCTCCCTCGCGTCCACCGCTGCAGTAATTATCCCGACGCTCAGCACACGAACATCCCAGCTGCACTGACAGGGGGCGCCACATCTAACCGTTTTCCCAGCAACGACACACTAGTCTCGTTAAACGAGGGCAAACAAGCGGTCGGAACGCGGGGGTCCTGGGCAGGAGAGACAAAGAGCCCAGCTGGGAATGTAATTTACAGTGCCGAGTTGCTGAAGTGCTTGAAATGGTGGTGTTTATCAAGCCCTACAGAAGAGGCTTCGCTAGACGCCGTGCTGACATAGGAGCTCAATATATATAAGTAGGAATCCGGCATTATGTACTGAGTGGAGCCGGCAACAAGAAATCAGGATGACTAATCATGACACCGCTGAGCGTGACTGTAAAACAGGTTTTATAAATGCTTCATTCGGTGCAGGAAACTGTGAGCGCTGTAAGATGGTGAGGCTGCTTTGGAAGGCCAATGTCAGCCTCCTCCGCCTTCCAGCATGCCATGTTAGCTTGCTAACTGCCCCCTTGTCTTCCATCAGTCTAAAATCCCTCCCTAAGCGCGGTTAGTATTGGATAAGTGCTCAACGATGACGCCAAGGTAAACATCTTCGTAATCATTCGCTTGAGGGCGACCCACCAGCTGTCAGAGAGGACATCGGAGCTGATGAAGGGCATGACGGCCACGGGTGTGTGGGCAGAGAGCTGGGGTGGATCTGTCTGGCAGGGCCGGACCACGTCTGTCGAGGAGGGACTCAGAAGAACATCTGGGGCGCCTGCTGGAAAGGTTAAAAACACCTTTAATTTTCACCTCTAAAACAAGCCTCAACTTGACTGAACAGAGAAAAAGACAAAACGATTCTGAATACAGCCCACAGATGCATTTTAAATCGGAAAGTTTTGCAACAGGAGACTGACCTCTCTAGGTCGCCTAATGCTTAAGCATGAGAGGAACTCATCATTCCTCATATGAGAAAGCTTTCTGCTTCCTGTCACACCTGGAACCGGAGACGCTAATGCTAAGCAATGCTAAGCAATGCTACCACAACAGACACGTTACCTGCTAACAAATGCTGTCCTTTAAACAAAGACTAACAAAAACCAGGTGGAAATGATCAGTCAATATTTTATTATTTAGTTGTTGCATTTTTATGCACACTACTGTGCAAAAGTCCTAGGCAGTCAAAGAAAACGATGCTGTGGATGATCTGTGTGTTGGTATAAAGCTATGATATTATGTTCCACAAAGAGTATCGGCACAGCCACTTCAAAACCTCCCCTAAAATCACCCCAGCATTTACAGCAACTGTCCAATATACCCATGCATTTGTTGACTTGAACACTACCCAACTTACTTTGGCTAAAACAAAATCTCACTGACTTTATTATCATTTGGGTCGTTAATAAATTGAGCTTGTAGGGAAATTTAACAACCATGTGGAATGACTGAGTTGCACCCAGGGAGAGGTTAAGGGAGACAGAATGGAGCTCCTCTAGCCATCCAACATGATATCAATTGCCTTTTGGAGAACAGGAGAAATTTTTGTTTATTTTTTAACGTTTCTGTTTATTTGCATATGTTCTAATGTTAAATTGTATTTTTTTTCCTGAGCAAATATACACGTACTACCCAGATAAATAACCTTAAACATGTTCTTTGACTGCCTAAGACTTGTGCTCAGTATTGCATGTTTATTTTATATTTTGTATTGGCATACTTGGAGACATGCTAACCTAACAATTAAAACCCTGACAGTAACAGATTATTAACAGACCCTTTTTTCCACACCTTCTGCACTGGCCTCCTCATCCACAGTCTCTCCAGCCTCCCCCCGGCCCAAGTGTTTACTGATGAACTGAAGACGGACTTGCTGTGCCTGGAACCAGAACACAGCACAGCAGTGTGACACATATCCAGTAAGGCGTGTAAACGGAAAGGCCCGGAGGAGGCGGCTGATAGCAGGATGTGGTGCAGTCAGTAAGACACAGGCACAAACGTGTTAAAAACAGGCATGGTGGACCACCTTGAGGGACCGGCCTGGGTCCACCGCCTCCCACGCTTTCTTCATGGCCTTGATCTCGTCTGCTCTCTCCGTGTCCTTGCTGACCTGGACGGAGTCGGCCTCGCTCTGATCGCTCACAAAGCGGAGGGTCCACTGGGGCCTGCCCACGTCCAGGATCTGCCGTGGGCAACGGCACAACAAAGAGAGCCCACCGATTCGGTTCAGGGCTTTTGAGGAAAGCGGTCGGGACCTTCACCGTGGAAACCATCACCTATAGCTAGAGATATAATTTCAGTAGCTGGGGGAGATGCCAAGAGAGTAAATGGGGGGGGGGGTTCAGGTGGAATAAACTAAGTAAATTCTGCAACTGATTGATGATGGTTTGCTGAAGCCACATGAGTTTATTAACTAGCTAAGCATGTAGGTCAGCCTGCATATGTCACCTGTCGGTGAATCAGCCTGCACCTCAGTCAGGCTGCTTACTGCTCCTCTATGGCATCTGCCTTAGAACTGAGCCTTTTTTTCACAGCTATTTAGATGCTTTGCTGTGAAGAAGACATCCATAGTATTAGCATAGGAGTCATAAAAACAGGTTTTAATGGATCAGTCTTAACTTTGCCCTTCATTAGCTTCTCAGAGAGGACGTAACGATCGACCAGATGTGTGGCCATTGAAAGGGGCCTTGCAAGGTTACACCCTCGCCTGGTGGTGAGCAGGGACACGGTGATCACTTTGGGGCTGTGCATCTGCCGCCCGCAGAGACTGACCTGGCTCCCCTGCCTGAGACCTGCCTTCAGGGCGGCCTTGCTCTTCTCCTTCTCTTTGGTCCTGCGGCTGGATCTGGGAGTGCTGGCCTTCTGCCCCTCGGCGCTCGCCGTCTCCGAGCTCGCTGGCGCCACCTGGTCCTCCTGCTTCTCCGCAATGACTGTAATAAACAGTGCTTCAGCTGAGTTTGCGTGTCCCTCCGCACTTCCAAACTATCTGAGTGAGCTGCCGCAGTCACATGACAAAGCTACACTAACTGATAATTTATCTCCTCATAAATCAGGAACCGGCTGTCTGTATAAGGCAATAGCTTCCAACTGACCCAGTCCACTGAGCACAACCACAATGTGTGAACGGCTTCCACGTTTTGCTGTACTAGGTGGCACTGTTGCTCTGTGTAGATATCAAAGCAGGTTCTCCCGATGAAGGAGCCTGCTTACATTTCACTACGACATCATTGTAAAATACTTAGGGCCAGATTTACTCTTTTGGCGTTAAAATAGTACTGTCGGGATTTACTAGAGACACATAGTGAATAGTTAGCATTGGGGAGGCGGTGACACAGTTAACTTTGCGACTGGTCATATTGCACGTGCATTTGTGGGAGTTCCCTTTAAAAGCACGAAATATGAGGGAGGACAGTACTTGAATCAAGCAAAAAGGCGTGTCTTATTCTGCGCTGCTCTTGGTTGATTGGCTCGGTCATTTTTTAAACAAACTAACTGCGCCTGGCTTCGTATATTAGTGCATTTTTAGTAGATCACCTGCAGAACTGGCCACTGCTACTGGTGCTTTTGTTTTTTTTGGTTGCTGCTTCCCACTAATTAGCCCTGCTTAGTAAATCTGGCCCCTAATGTTTACAAAGGTGAGCCGTGAAGGAACCTATTAAGCTAACAAATGTTACATCATATTAATATGGATAACAAATGTCCGAAGCATATATATGTTTGGTTTTAGAAAGTGAAAGTGATTTTTAAAAAAAATCAATTTAGAGATGCATGATCGCCGATTGCACGCATGACAATATTTGCATACAGATGTCTAAGTTACATATATAACTTTTTGGGCCGGTCATCTATAGCTCACGGGAAAACCCGTTGCCGTAGTGACCAGCATTTCAGGCTGAAACACACACTTAGGGGCCGGTGAGCTGGTGAAGGCCGTGACTGGCGATGGCGGCTGCCTCTATGCGGCGGCGAGAGGCCGCAACTCAGCTCTGCCCGCGGAAGCTGCCCCCCCCCCCC
>JAODJW010000039.1:20671669-20681718 GCA_026777045.1 Hyperopisus bebe | reverse complement strand
GAGGGAACCAATCACCAAACTGTCAAAATGGGACCTATCATCAAACTGACAAGTGGGGGCAAATCACCAAACCGACATGAGGGAACCAATCACCAAACCGATTATGAAGGGATCAATCACCAAACTGACATGAGGGAACTAATCACCAAACCAACACGAGGGGGCCAATCACCAAACCGACATGAGGGAACCAATCACCAAACCGATTATGAGGGGACCAATCACCAAACTGACATGAGGGAACCAATCACCAAACCGACACGAGGGGACCAATCACCAAATGGACATAAGGGAACCAATCACCAAACTGATTACGAGGGGACAAATCACCAAACTGACACGAGGGAACCAATCGCTAAACCGACATGAGGGAACCAATTACCAAGTGTCAAAAGGGAACCAATCACCAAACCAACATGAGGGGACCAATCACCAAACGGACATGAGGGAACCAATCACCAAACTGACACGAGAAGACCAATCAATCACCAAAGCAACACAAGGGGACCAATCACCAAACCAATATGAGGGAACCAGTCACCAAAGCGATACGAGGGGACCAATCACCAAATCGATACGAGGGGACCAATCACCAAATCGATACGAGGCGAACAATCACTAAAATGTGAAAATTGTGTGTAAACTTGCTGAGGACCAATCAGCAACACAGAGTGGTGAGAAGGATGACCTGCTGCGTGTGACATTTACCCAGGCGGAAGGGATAACAGGGCTGCCTTGGTGGATGTTGTCTGGATGTTCAGGACAGGCAGCTGAAACTGTACAGTCTTCCAGGAGAACGGCCTGGCCAGCAGGAGCCCAGGCTGACATGAAGCATACTTCCCTGAAGGGGAATGTTAAAAGAGGAGCGAGGGGGGATGAAAGAAAGAAGAGAAAACCCGGATATTTTTAGAAAGCATGCCCTTGTAATTGCTGGTTTCCAAAAAAAAACCATCATGGAGTGATGCAGGTTATCAAGTTTGCCATGCAAAATCATAGCAATTGCCATGGCCTGAGGAAGGGTTTTTGAAGATCTGCCAAATATTAGCCAAACATTTAGAGTATTTTCCCATAATGCACTGGAACTAATCTAAAGCTGAATGGACCATTATTAGTCTTCACTGAAGGTTCAAAGCAGTGTTATCATTTTGTAACTCAGACTGCCCCAAATATTTACCAAATTGTCTTTCACTATTCCGTAAGGCAGAGTCTGTGCCCTAGACTGCTACTAGATTTGTAAATGCAATACATTTACCCCAACGCTCCCTTACTTTCATCTGGGGTCCCGCCCCAGTGGGCCAGCGACGAGAAGCTTATTAAGATTTGGGAAGGCAGCAGACTGTCCACGAGCAGGAAGAGGATCCCCTTGTCATCTGCTGACTGACGGCATTACGTGTGTCACTCACTGGGCTGGCCTTTCATACCCAGCGTTTGAAGTGATGTGGGTGGAGCAGGGGAAGTGACAGATGGCTGTCACGGCCAAAAGGCATCCGTGAAGCTGTGTCTGGGACTGAACTCCGGCCAATCGCATTTACAATTTCACAGGAAACAAATGTAGAGCGCTTTTCTATTGCACAAACAAGCATTGGCCACTATTAAAATAAAAATGTTAATACAATACACACAGATTTTATAAATTATGTAAAACAAGCGGTTCTCATCTTGCCGTTGCATATGAATGACCATTCAATGCCAAGACCTAGTGGATCACCAGTAATCATTCATTTGCAAGGCCGTGTCTCAAGTATACCGGCGTGCATGTAGCTACCAAAGATGCCGCCTGCGGTTTGACAGGCACGGCTTGGGCGCTGGCCGTTGACAGGCTTGTAGACGACGCCTTGGAGGCAGAGGTGCTCTGATGGAGACAAAACCATTGTGGGTCAGTTTGTGGTGTACGCAGCACGATGGCGGCCTCCCTGAAGCTGGTTAGAGGAACCCAGGCTGCTATCACCTTATCAATAATAAATCTGAACAATATAGCAGGATCTTACAGAATGTGAAAACTCTGCAGGGCACAGATCACACCAGCCGGCCTCAGCTTTCATTTTCACTACTTTTTGCCCATTGCTAACAGTCTATGTCATTGCACGTCATTCTTCATTCACTTCTCTGTGCTCTTTTGCTCTGTCTAGTATATAAAAGTTCCAAAATAATACTATTAACTCTGACTAGCTGGACACTTCACAAAACAATGTGTGATTCACTGAATCCTTTACCTTAAAACTGGACTTCTGGTAGCAATTAGTGTATGTGTCAGGCTTATGAAAAACCAGGAGTGTCCTAAATGGTACACAGGGAAAGAGATTTACTCACAGAACAGTAACTCTTCAGGGGGCACAAATAATGTAGTAGTACACTCTTACTTAATGCACTAATTAACCAGAAACTAAGTGCTAGTTAAATTCTGATGCCATGTTCAATCATTAGTCGGTCATAATCGTTCATGTATTCCATGACGTTACTATATTTGCTTGTGGATTGTACTTGAATAGTTACTGAGTTACTTTTACTTTACTTTTACTGAGTTACTTATGTCCCTTAATGTGAAGTGTTAGCCACATAACAAAACAATGACATACCACCTGTACTGCGATGGCAGTCTGGGGTGTCACTGACTACAGCACCCGACTTACTGAAAGCACTTGACGAAGTCGTCCAGATCAATCCAGGTCTCCTGCAGCGTGGCCTCCACTGGGTTCATCCCCTTGGTCCACTTGGACTTTTCTGCTGTAGATGAAGAATCGTGCAGTTCTGGATCTGCGTGAAATACGACAGACCAGGGAATGGGGAATGAGGAGGTTCCGTATGAAACACTCAACGAATGCCAACATATCCATTGGCGTGAGGATGCAAATGAGAGGGATGCCTGTCCCCTAAGAACCGATAATCTGGACCAAGCCGAAACACGTGGCTCCCACAAAATGAAGAGGGAAATCACTGCTGTTGACTCCTGAAATCCTTTGCAGGTGTTGCCAAGCGATGCCAAAGAGAAACAACACAAAATTTACTTGGATTGCATTTTTAATATAAACATTTGCAGACAAAATATTTATTACATTAAGTTTTAAATGATGAATGTGTAGGAAATGCACTTAATTATTTATCTGTCCAGCTTCTGAGCCTAAAGAAGACTGAGTGTAATTATGATAATTAAATAGAATGGTGCTGGGTGACTGGCACGCAGGGCAGGGTGTGCCCCAGGCTTGTGGCCTGTGCTGACTGGGAGAGGTTACAGGCCCTCCAGATCCCAGAACAGAAGGTGGGTGGATGGCTGGATGCTCCAGGGTAAACCCAGCCTGGCTAAGGGTGTTAAACAGAACACAGGACCTCTTACCGCTGCCAGCATTCTCCTCTCCGCTCCTGTCTTCTCCCGCCGTTCCCTGAGAAGCCAAAATGTGGAGAACATGGTCCATGTGCAGTTATTACCACTTATTTCCCCAGAGCGATCATCTTTCCAAGGTCGCGAGCCCAGCATGTAAACAGGCCACGCTGATCTGTATGGCAGCAGCCCCCCAGAGTAGAAGACGGGCCACACAGAACTGCCCGGGGCGAGCAGAGATACGACCAGTGTAGGCCGAAGTAAACTGACAGCCGGTGGCACATTCAGAGAGCCTGTGAGCCCAGATTCACACTAAACAGGTGACTGGCGCCTGAGAGCACCTCCAATAATCCATCCTGAAGAAAGCAAGAACTATGCCCCTTCAGAAAGGTATGACACTAACTATAGTACTAAAAGTTGTTTGATAAAACATTTGCAGTAAACTTCTGTGTATGTATGTGGTATATAGTATGGTATAGTCTCCAAACAATACTACTATACTCTTGGAAGTAAAAAAACATTACTATTTTTCTGTTTTTTGTGCCGTTCATTTCATAAGGTATGTATGGTGTTTGTTACATTGAATGCTTTAAACACCAAATGTTGCAAAAAAATATTTGTTACAAATTCTCATGAAGATGTATTGTGCAGAAATCGTAGGCAGTCAAAGAAAATGGCGTTTATATCATCTTCATGTAAAACTATGTTACTATGTTTGAAAATGTGTCAGCTTAGCCATTTCCAAACCTTTCCTAAAGTCACCTCAGCATTCGCCGGAGTCATCCAGCTAACCCATGAATGTCTGACTGAACCCCTACCCCACCTCATATGGCTAATCAATACCTCATTGACTTTAAAAAAAGGTAAATTAATTATGAGTTGGTAGTAAAATATAACAAATACAGGGAATAACTGAGGTGTCTCTGAGGAAAGGTTTCTCTAGCCATCCAGCAAGATATCAGTGACGTTTTGGAGAACAGAAGAAATTCCTGTATGTTTTTGTGTTACTGTTAATTTTCATGTTCTAATGTTGAATTGTGCTTTTTCTTCTGAGCAGATATACGCTTACAACCGAGATAAATAGCTTTAAACATTCCTTTTGTCTGCCCAAGACTTTTTCACAGTACTGTATGCTCACGAGAAGTACGTGATGGTGTATATCTCAGCGCCATGGCCTTTGGAGGGAAGGCTTGGAAGTGGAAAGTCGAATAGTTTCACTTCTACATCTATTAATATAATTAACAGAAAAAAACCTTTAAACCTTTCATTACGAAGCAATTACCCAGCTCTGCGATTGGAATATGAATGACAATTACAAGCTCACTCCGTGCTTCCCAACCCGGAGCCTTGGATGACTCACAGGGACCATGAGTCACGTTCGGAGGGGCTGTGAAGATCACGCCGTCTCCCGGAGCTTGCATCTCAGACTTCACTCTGTGTCTGTTGCCATAATAAGCATTTTCGCTTTGAAAGCTGCACATTGGCCAGGGTTCTGGATCTCGGATGGATGTACTATCAGTCAGCCAGTTCCTTTTCTCTGCTACGGCAGACATGCGAAATGGATCTGCTTATGGTCTTCATCGAATAGAATAAAAATATACCTATGCAGTGATATATCTAAGCAACACCTTTTCAATATCTTTCAGTAATTACCTCTTTTTAATTGATTCATAACTAAAAAATGGCATTTTATCTTAAAATGAAAATCAGATTTGTCACGCACTTAGGTGAATTTTTACTCAATCTTGATTCAGACTTGAACACACGCGACCCGAAAAATCTTCTAGCCAAGCCAATAACAGGCGTGCAGTCCGTATGTAGCTTAATGCCCCTACAAACGTTCAACAACTATGTCCAACAACTATGTTCAATAACTATGTTCAACAATTGCCCCTGGCCCCTCCTCCAAGAGCCTAACAGTGGTGTGACTGACCTGCGGAATCAAACCAGCAATTTTTCAGGCACAGGAACCATATGCCGAGTCATTCACCATCATCTGACTAAACACATTAAACATTAGCTAGCTACACATTGTTATCTATGTACTTAAATTAAGGTAGTTGTACAAATGATGTGACACCATCATAATCACACCCCATCATGCACACTTAAGGCATAAAATGTTCACAGTATTTGTATTTCTGAAAAGCAATAAGTTGTTTTTGTAGTGTGGAGAGTGAAATCATATATTGTGTTACGTGGTTCTGTATGCACTTTACCTTCAGGTACATTGTGTGTATGTTTGTTAATTTAAAAAGCCTTATAATGGAACTTTGTATTGTTTCTAACATATTATTGAGTTCCAGAACCAATTGTAAATGTGTTCAACAGGACATTACGTTACAGTAACATTAATCATTACTACAGGAAGCAGTGGATTATTTCTAATTCTTAAAAAAGACTTCAAATAAATTGTTTAGATCTATGGTTTTTAAATTCAGATTCATGATCTGGAATTCAGTTTCTGAACTCGGACTCAGCTACCCAACTACAGTACTGGACTCAGCTTCGTCTTGGACTCGCCCCCCAGGTTGGACTTGGACTCAATTTGTCACAAATACGTTATTGACTCGGACTCGACCGAGGTGGACTCGAATGCAACACTGCTGAAAATAAATTAAAAGAAGTATAAATATTCATCGCTTCATCAGGTTGCACAAGGCTCACAGTCAATCAGATCCAGAAGCAGGATCAGTATATTAACAGACTTTACATATCAAGCATTTCAGAAGGTTACGCTGCACACCTAACTCTATGGGAAGGCAATGGAGACGAGGAACTCACTTGATCGGAATGACTACCAGCTATATAGGCTACAGGTTTGGTGTTATCAGTTATAGGTCATTAGATAAATCAATTAGAGTAGTATCTCTATGGAACACAGTGGAAGTGGGGAAGAACCACCTTGGGTATATGAGAAAATCCCATGTCTAGCTGAAAAAAAAATCAGTGGATGTGAGTAGTACTGGAAGAGGCTTAAGGGTCTAATATCCTGCAAAACCTATTAATTATTCAAAATTGATTCTCTCTGAACGTTTTACTGTAATGTCATACTGCCCCGAGAAGAACAAGAATGTGCTTGGTGTGAGCATAATGCCCAAAGACGCACCCCTGAGCCCAGGAAATGTAAAGCAAATACTGTATGTTCCCGGACTTCAGTTCATCTAAAAGAAGAGGCTGATTCACTGGATATAGTGACAGCAACCCACCCCATCGCTGATCATTCGGCTATGCCGAGGTGTCTGATCGCAGTGCTTATGTTCTCCATATTGAAGCAAACCCGCAGCAAAATAATGGAAAAGTGCGCTCCTTGTACTCCGTGCCACACTCCAGTTTTGGCGCCGGCTACCCTGATCCCCCGCTGCTCCTTCTATTGCTGGGAGCTCAGATCCCAGATGGATACAGATGCCAGAAAAGAAAGTGCGAGATGTCAGCTGTGTCCTCACTACCGTGGCAGTAAGTGCAGCGCCACATATTCCAAAAGCAGGAGATGTAGGTGCATCAGCAAAAAAAGCACACACACACACACACACACCTTCTGTCCATCGCGTGAAGCATACAGCAAGTGCAGTACAAGTGTCATTTTAAAGGGTGAAGTACTTAGCCAAGTGTTTTGGGGGTTCGTCTGGACATTTGCACCTGGATGACCAATCAATTACAAAGGAAGGGCTTCCAATTAAGAACATATTTTTTTTTTTATAAAATTTTACTGTTAAAATAAAAAATGTTCTTTTGTTCTTTGTGAATGGCCAGCTGAAAACACAGCTCTTTTTAAATGACACAACAAAATAAATGAAACTATTTTTCAATGTGATTCAAGGGCTGAGATACTTGTCCAAAAAAGGGATGTTTTTGACATCAAGTTGTTTGCTTGGAAGATATTTTTATCTCAAGCTCACTTTGACAGTCCTCAAAATTATTTTGTACATTCAGCTGTGTTTGGAGAACTAACTGAGCCAATTCAGTTCAAGCACCTTGCTCAAGGGTCTAACAATTCTGCCTGTAACTGCAGGGACAACCTGCAGCACTCTAGTAAAGTACATCAACCACCTACCATCTAAAGACCAATCGAGTGTTTTTCTTTATGCAATTCATAAAACCGTGTTGTATTAATAAACTGCAAACAAAAAACAGGAAACCCAGGCTCCTAACCCCTTCCATCTAAACATCATGGCTATGACTGAAAGAGGGGTTGGGGGGGGTTAGCTAATTTAAAGGGATGGTGTAGCACTTTTGCTGGTTTGGTGCCGGGATTCAATGCTAAGCAAAACATTCTCATTAAAACCTGATTAACAGGTCGATCTTATTCAGCTTTACTTCAGCTGGAAAAGAGAAAGGGCTTTAGGTTCTGGAAAAAGTGGATCGGCTGACAGACACAAAAAAGAAAATCAAGCGCATTTGTCACGAAACAAAAGATATCCTAGTCACTCCAGACACGTGACCCGAAGCAGCATTTAGTCAACGATTAAATGATGTCACTCACACCGGTGCATGTGTGGCAAGTTATGCAAGAGGGAAATTATTTCTGCCTTTGAATGGGTCGTAATGATGCTCAGGGAGATGAATATACTGATGAGTTATAATCTAATTGTTCTTTTTAAGCTGCCAGAGTACATGACCTTTCCCTTTATATAACCATGCACTGGATTCTTGGCTTTGACTCACTGGAGGGCCCTGCCCTATTCTGGGGAGATACTCGCAATTAGACGCGTCCCCGAGGCCCGGGATGCTCGGCAGACGGCTGGAGAGACATACGGGCCGGGCGGCTCTACGCTTCGTGCTACCAGGGTGAGGCGCTCATCGTGCTGCGCGGTGCAGTGGAGAGGGCATAAGAGCACGCACTCTCGTTCACTTTCAGTAGGAGGCGCAGTGGGTTTGGATTTGAACCCAGAGTCCAGATCTTTGTAGGTTTTGGGGTCCCTGAAGGCATGTCATACCCTAGAGCAGAGCTATTCAAGTCATGGTCTTCAAGGTCTGGGCACTGTCGATTTCCCAGCCTTCCTTTACCCGTGACCCGGGTGTGAAACCTCAGTGCCCAATCAGAATCAGTAATTATTAAACTACCCGGGAGAACTGAAAAAGAGGCCTAGATTTGGAATCAAGGTACAGATTTGAAGAACCCTTCCCTAGAGCTCATACCCCTAAACCTGAGAGCACATATCCTCAAACCTTAGAGCATATACCCTCAAACCGTAGAGCACATACCCTCATACCGTACAGTACATACCCTCATACCCTGAAGCACATACCCTCAAACCCAAGAGCACATACCCTCAAACCTGACAGCATATACCCTCAAACCGTAGAGCACATACCCTCATACCGTACAGTACATACCCTCATACCCTAAAGCACATACCCTCAAACCCAAGAGCACATACCCTCAAACCCGACAGCATATACCCTCAAACCGTAGAGCACATACCCTCATACCGTACAGTACATACCCTCATACCCTATAGCACATATCGTCAAACCTGAGAGCATATACCCTCAAACCGTAGAGCACATACCCTCATACCCAAGGGCGTAACTTTGGCTGGAACATTGGGGGGGTTGAGGTCTCCACCCATTACAGGGGAAACATGATTATTGGGGGGGTTGTATTAGCTGGTTTTGATTTATTGGGGGGGCTACAACCCCCCCGTAATTTACGCCCATGCTCATACCATACAGTACATACCCTCATACCCTAGAGCACATACCCTCATACCCTAGAGCACATACCCTTATATCCTAAAGCACATACCCATACAGTGAGATCTAAATTTACAAAGGAATTAATCTGTGGAGCTACTGCATCAAAAAAGGGGGTGGGGGGTAACCCCCGCAATCGATTTTGAAAACCGGGGGGAGTCCCTTGACCGACTGGTAATTACTACCCTTGAGTGACACACTTGAGCTGAAGTGCTTGAATACAAAAAAATCAACAGCATTAACAGAAACTGTAAAAAAAGAGCACAATGTTATTTTCGGTCAGATCTCGCTGCTAAGCTGCAACAAACATCCTTCAGCTGCCAGTTTTGCTGCCAGTCCCAGTATAGGCACCAGGCACACTTCCTCTAATTTATGGATGGGGTGTGGAGGGGGGTGCCAGGAGGACAATTCGCTGCTCGAATAAAGATCAATCTCACAACGTTTTACACAAACCAAAATGTCCTGTCATTGCATTTTGAAGCAAATGAATGTTACCGTCCTTCATTATTCTGCGGAACATACAGTGCATGCGAAGGTTTATCTTCCCTTTGGAGAACATTCTCGAATATGTGCTGCTACTATGAACCTCCAGGTAGCAGTAAATTGGTCTAATTTGGTGCTTAATCTCAGCTACAGTGAATCTGTTCCTGAGTAACAAGCTGTCTGTGACCAAACGGCGAGCCAGCCTACACAATGCATGCATCCAAAGGAAATTCCCTCAAGCCGCGAAAGGAAACCGTACAGGTCCATATTTAGGAGGGAGCACAGATGACCTGCGAGGCGCAGCAGCCCCCCATCGAAGAGAGCTGTGTAATTCCATAATGAAATGCCCTCTTAGTGGCAGCGATGTGACAGAGAGTGTATCTTAACACTGACTGATCTGGCAGTGAATCTGGCACACGTCTCCAGGGAGAATGGTGGTAAGTTGCAATTTCACATTTTTTATCTCTCCAGAAAGCCATCTCTAAAAATTAGATCAAGCAATGTGTCCCCCCCCCCCCCCCCCCCCCCCCCCCCCCCCCCCCCCCCCCCCCCC
>JAODJW010000039.1:20643129-20665256 GCA_026777045.1 Hyperopisus bebe | reverse complement strand
CCCAATAATCATGTTTCCCCCGTAATGGGTGGAGACCTCAACCCCCCCAATGTTCCAGCCAAAGTTACGCCCTTGGCTAAGGGCCTAGCTCAATGGCCCACAGACATGTGACTGTTCTTCCCTGGCCAACCTAATAACCAGAGGCACTGTACCGGCTGGTCTCGTGCCCCGCAAGGCAGGCCCTGCCAGACTCCCTCTCTCCACCTGAAACCCACACCTGCAATCCCAAAAACACGCGGGTCTAGGGTGTCTGCCTAATGCCCACCCTCCCCGCACTCTGTCACCTGTGCTACTGACCTCCAGCTAAGCCGCGTCAATCAATATCAGCATGGCGTCACCTGAAAAAAGCACAAAATGACACGGTAAAAGTGTCTGGTCCATCCAACCGTAACGCTGACTATTTAGCTGTTGGTCACCCTCTCATCTACCTAGTGGGGACAGCCAGCATACACCGTTGTACTTTGTCTGACCTCCCGGTCGGACCTGCAGGGGGCCCCATCGTACCTAACATACACCTGCTGCATGCACTGGTTTAACGTCCCAAAACATTCACATTTCTCTCCCGATTCCCAGGCTGCCCTACAGAATGCTGGGTACTGACATACAAGCCAGTCATGAAAGACAGAATTAAATGCATGGCCCTTTAGCCTGTATAAATGCATCCTGAGAGATATCTAAACAGGTTTGTATTTCATAATCTGCCAGCATTCGGTGTCTGTGGTTTACGGCAACACATATGTCTATGGCCAGCTGCTCTCCATGTGAATAAGTGAAGACAATTTAATCAAACCAGTTTCATTAGTTTATCATTTTACTGCCTATATTGTATTTAACCGTGTCTATTTCTAGCATCTCTAGTTTTGGCTACGGATAAGACCAAGAGGGAATAATCCATTTTAAAACAGCCACATTGTATTTTTTACAGTGTAATACCATAATGTATTTTACCACCTCACACCCCACAAAAAAAACTTTAAAATACCCTATGGGCCACATACATGTATTTTCTAATGCATGGATTACTGTACTATGTCCTGACTGGTAGGTGATTTAGAAGGAAACCATCTTCAAAAAACCCAATTGCAGGAGGTTTATTGTGATGTGTACACAGTGACATAGGCCTGAAACGAGAAGCCCTTTCATTCCCTGAAATTTACACCTCTGGTCATGGGGGGTCTGAACCCTATCCTGGAGGTTACGGGCACAAGGCAGGGGACAACTCAGGATGGGGCGCCTACCCATCGCAGGGCACACTCACACACCATTCACTCAGATATGCACACCTACAGTAATCTGGCAACTTCAATTAACCTCAGCGTGTTTTTGGACTGTGGGGGGGGGGGGTTGGGCACCTGGAGGAAATCCCACAACGACGCAGGGAGAACATGCAAACTCCACATGGCAGGAACCCTGGTCCCACAAGTGTGAAGCAACAGTACTACCCACTAAGCCACCATGCAACCCCATACAATTTAAAGATAGAAATGAACAGTCTTCGACAAAATGAATGGAAGTGGCATGTGCTGGGGCCGCAGACTCACTCGGCGTTCGCCAGCTTGATGATGCCTTTAGCCAGAAGCATCGGCCACAGCTCGAAATGCACTGTGCTGGCGGGAAGCAGCAGCCTGTTCTCCTCATCAAAGGGAAGCAGGTCATCCACGGTGATCTTTCTCCAGCAGCCCTAAGGAGCAGTGATGCTTTCACAGGCTGACCCATTTGCCCTTCCATTACAGAATAACAACTGTGAATTACTAGATATCCTCAAACTACATTCGGCAGATACATAAGTGAATGATTTAACACGGAGTTTCCTGTATTCTTCAAATGACACACTTAAACATTTAAAACTTTGGTTTAATAAAAACAAGTCTTTTGCTAAAATACATTATGTTGTATATACATTACAGATTCTGGTTTGGTCTAATTTCAAATGAGAAAGACGTTCTAGCTTCTCAGATAACACAGCTACAGACCTTGCACTCCACTGGCGGTACTCTGAGTACCGTAATAACTGTGTATTGTAACCATCGAGTTGTTACAAGTCAGTGACGGAACCTGAAATCTTTTGTGGGAGCAAAGACAATCGCAGCCAACTTATTCAGACTGAAAACAGCAAAACAACCTCAGTCTTCCTCTCAATTTTATTGACCCGAAGGCCTTAGGAGTGATGGATGCCCATCCCAAAATTTCACGCCATATTCTAGAAGCAGCTGCACCATCTCTAAGGCTTCCATCCATCAACTGAAACCCTCTATTCTGGATGTCGTAGGAGCTCTCGCTACATTAGGTCCCCGACTCGCTTTTAAGGCACAAGTTCTAATTCTGGGGGGCTGCTCCCCAGCTGCGCGATGGCTCAGCTGAGCCCATGCTGTGGAGAAGCTCCGACTGTTAGCGGGAGCTAAGTGCCATTAGCAGCAGGTAGCATAACCCACCGCTGCAAGCAAGAGAAACAGCTGCAACTCAAATTGCTGTCAAGGTGTCTCCTGCAGGAAGCCCGGGTCTATGTTGTAATGGGAAATCGAGTCCGCTCGAACCCGTGACACAAATCCATGGGGACTCCTGTGCTCACGGGCAAATGCATACGGTAACAAGAAGAATCATATGCAGGGACAGGCTGATCCTACTCATCTGGAGCTTCTGCTTATCTATGTTGTCGGAATGGGCAAAGAAGCAGAGGTTGATACTATCTGAATTTAAATTACCATGGTAGGGGTTTATTCTTGGTAAATTACACTTAAGCAATATATAGCTTATATCGTCAGAGGCAGGTATTGTTCAGCTAACTTAAATTTAGATGTTTCCAGGCAGATGTTACCTGTTGTGCAACAAATTGTACATATGAATATGAGCTATGCAATACATACAGAACCAAAGTGGATGAATGCCCTTCTCATGAAGCCCGAGGGCAAACCCCAATCACCGCTCGTCATAACTGTCTATTCATGACAGCACATTGGCTGCTGGACAAAAATGAATGTGTGCGGTTTGAAGGTGTGTCCTATTCTGCATAGTTCTGAGCAACCCGCTGCATAAATCACACGCCATCCTGACTTCATGGCTGATACACTTGGCTGTATTTTATAAAGTACCCATGTCATCAGTCTTTCCTTTGGAGCATGACCACAAATCAACCTCCTTAGCAAATTCTTGATAAAAAAAAACAAAAACATGGAAACAGAATGCAAGATGCATCATTGATGACATGCTATGAAATTAAAGGAATTTGACAAGAGTAATTTAAATATATCTGCCTTTTTCAAAGTGATAAGGCTTTAATAAACTGTCAAGATTAAACGCAGAATGACACTAAAACCAGCTTGGGTGGAAGCTAGAGAATATACTGTCAAAATCTTCCTAGTTTATTGAGAGAAAACACTACATGGAGAGTGAAAAGGCTGAATATATGTTACACCAACCTAGATCTGCTCCTGTGCTTAGTTCTTCTAATAAGTGGAGCATTTTAATCACTAGTTTTGGAGCTAATTGTGTTCGACTCAAGTCTGAATTGCATTCTTTCATCTATCTTGCATAATCACTTATCTGGTATAGGGTTGGGGTGAGGTGAACCTGCAACCGACTCCCATCGAGGGTCGAAAAATTACCCACAGAGCTTCTAACAAACACCAGTTCGCATAATCACATGCTTTTTGACTATGGGAGGAAATCATAGCAAAAAGCCAGAGAGGAGCCTGACCAGTAAAATGAGATAACATTGGTATGAAGAGAGAGGTGTTGCTATGGATGGGATAACATGGGCGGCACTGAGCAATGAGCTGAGGGCTGCGCTGATTGGCTCAGAAAACTGAGCTGATTGACCGAGACAAAATTAGGACAGAGTCAGAGAAAACGGCAAATTAAGGAGGTAAAACTGCAGAGAAGTTCAAGGAAGATTTTCAGCTGAGCTTACCAGACCATTAAAATGGTAGAGCTAGATTCCTCCTATATTTTAAACATATCTGGGGATAACAGTGCATTTTAATGCATTCCGCACATATTTTGAATTTCCCTTCATAAGCAAGACCCTTCTCCCTTGTTGCATCAATCCAGTAAATCCTTAGATTATAGGCAGGGCAAAATGCTCGGCCCCCAGTCGGCAGTGCCAAGCTTCTGTCGGATAATCAGTCGTGCTGCTCAGTTTATTAGCCTACAAACCGGGCTCAGGGCTCCGTTCACTAAGGTGTTTATTAGAAGTCCCACTACCCAGGCCCGCTGCGATGCAAATTGTACATTTGGGGGCTGCACTTCCCTCTACCACCCCCCAACAACCCAACATGCGACCACTCAGAAAAGCACAATAGAGAAAACACCTCCAGAAGCTGCCTTTCTTAAGAGATACTAGCTTACAATCCATTGCGTTTAGCTGCAACAGGGTAAGGGATGGCAGGGAACATCTAAAAAATCAACTGATTAATTACAGGCTTTAGCAGAAGGATTTGGCTAAAAGAACCACAGGCCGGGGCTCACCATACAGAAGAGCCGAACCACGTACTTCCCGTAGGGATTGTAGAGGGGCATGTGGCCTTTGGATGCCTTGCAGAGAGAGTAGATGTGTTCCCACGGGCTCCATGCATGGTCACGGGGCTCCTGTGAATCCGACTCGCCCTCTTTGGCGCCTCTGCTGCAGACTTTCCACACGATGTAGATTTCGCTGATTATCCGTCTAATGAGCTTTGAGGAAAAACACGTCAAAGTCCAGCGAAGTTTGACATGGCAAGATGAGGGAACAAAATTAAGACAGGGGCAACTGAGTCCAGATGAAATTATTGTGCATTGTGGCCAAGCGACACTAACTGCAGTCATCATGCACAAATGGACACACTGTTGAGCTGAACCAGACTTTAACATCAGCAGAGCTGAGTCTCTGGGGTAGTAAACCATCCATAGGGAACCAGAAGAATAATAAGTACACCGTGTGTGATTCTAAAGAGGCGGAGGTCACCTCGCCGCACAGCAAATGCTCATTGGGGGACGTGATGTCAAAGGTGGATTCATTCTCCACCACAACAGGTGGCTGGAATGAAAGAGATTAAACATTTTCAAAAACAAATGTGACATATTTTTATATATCTGCGTCTCACACTTTAAGTCCTGCATCTGTCGATTTTAACAGGCCTACCCACATATTTAAGAAATTAAATAGCATCCATTTTTCAACTGCTTAGTATGGTCAGTGGGGCGGGGGGGGGGGGGGGGGGGCGGCATGAGCCTACCCAAGGCTGGATTATCCCCTGGATGGGACTGCACATACACACAAATAACTCGTAGGTAATGTAGACTGTGGGGAAGTCCCTGAGGACCGGGTTGGGAAATACTGAGATGGAGACAGTAATTAGCCTAGCTACAATATCATGGATGGATTGTTGGATGAAAACAGGGTACAGGAAGAAAACCCACATAACACGGAAAGAACATGCAAACTCCACGCACAAGATGTGGAGATGTAATTCGACCCCCCAAGCCTGGGGGTGTGAGGCCACAGATATAATCACTGAGGTGCAATGCAACCCTAATTTCGAAGCTGCCCCACAGACTTCGTTTTGAAATGCCTGTTTAATGACTCCACCTTGGGGCCAATGAAGTCGAGCGGGCGGCTCCAGGAGCAGACCCTCAGGGACCCGGGCAGCTCGATCTTCCCCTCGGGGTCCTCAAAGACAGGCTGCGAGGTAAACATTCAGTGTCACGGCTGCTGCGAAGCACCGGCTTGTTTTAGAAACATCTGCTCACCCACTAGGGCGACCAGGCAGTGGGCGGGGTTGGTTGTTCATAAACTTCATCACTTTTTTTTTTCCATGTTTGTCTATAAGCAGAACCATGCAGGGCGATTTCAGCCATGAAAGCACAACCAAAAGCAGAGAGCAAGCAAAAGACTGCATATGTTACTTTCCTGTAATCTACATTCATAGGTTTTACCAAAAGAAGACATTATGCATTGTTGAGCTTTCATCCAGTTTAGGTTGAGGTTTGTTACTCGCCGGAGATGGACCTTTCCCTGCCTTTCCATCTCTGGGGCCCTTGGTACTATCCCACTTCTCCGAATTGATCTCGACGTCATTCCACTCGGGCCAGACGGAACACCGACCCTTCCGGGGTTCCCCTGATCCCTCGGAGGCGCTGGCCAGCAAAGACGATGCTCTGTTAGCAGGAGCAAATCAGATTCAGAAAATAAAACACTGGGAGTCTATAGTGAAAAATGAAGGTATATGTTCTACGTGGGTTTTTATTCCATCATAGATTATAGCTGACAGTGTGATGCATAATGTTTCATGTGACAGAAACTGAAAATTTTATTTTTAAAGAACCGCACAATGCAGCACTAAATTCAAAGCACTCGTGCAAGAAATCTTACGGCGTATCTATATTTTTCCATTATAAACCTAAAATTAGCTAGATCAAAAGCATTGGGGTAATTTGCAAACCCTTTTTACATGGTAATAAAATGTTACATACACGTGCAGACTTGTTTCGAATTTAAAATCTCAATCCAGCCAGATGACCTAAGTTGGCCACCCTGACAGCAAGTCTCATTAAATCGCTGAAGCCCCACCGAACTTGCATCCATAACTATCCTACTGGCTACCAGTTCAACATTTATTTTCCAGATGAGACACACCTGGCGATTAGGCGAGGTGCTATTTATGTGCATATTTATCATACATATCAGTTTATCTATACAGTCAAAACTCAGCTGGGATGTTACGAACAGCCTTTTCAGTCTGTTTACTCCAACTGCACTGCTGGAAAACAGCTCCCGTAATAATGACGGCTCTTAACTGACTGTTCCTTTGGTGTAGTCTAAGTAACCCGCAGTAAACTTATTTCCATAACGAGTTCACAGAGGGTACATGTTCCGCTATTTTCTCGGGTAACCAGGCGGGCACCTGCAGGTCTTTCAGCTTACTCTTTAAACGACGCCAGGCCTTGGGATGAAGCCACTCGACTGGAGGAGTTCTCTCTTTTCTTTGCAGCTGCTCTCGACATTGTTTAAATACGCTAACAGTTATAAGACATATACCCCACAATATTAAAAATGAACTTGGCGGTCGCTCGAATTCGACCCGACAGCCTCCCGAAAACAGCGAAGTTTCCCTCGTTGCTAAGCAACGGCATCAAACGCTCGGCTGGAGCTTGCTGGGTCCCGCCGCCGGACGCGTGCCGGGTCAGCCGGGAGAGGCTGGGCGTCACGCGGGGGCTTCAGCTGGTGAAAAGCTAAGTTAACGACAGAAAAAATAAAGAAGCTTGTGGAAGCAAGGCAGTCAAAACAAGAAATCAGAGTGAGTTACACATTTGTAAAAAGTGTAACATGTGGCTGCAAGCATCGTATAAATAACGTATCGGGCTGCAAAAGTGTCTTTTGCTTCTTAATGCTGGCAATCTAATGTAAGTAATACTTGGAGGACATTAAGGTCAAATTCATCTGCCCCCCCAGTCTGACCCCAGTCTCCCCTCCCCCCATATTAAATGGTGAACCGCCACTGGCATCTTGTGTTGGGTTAATTATCTGTCCGCCTTTGGGTCAGATGATCGACACGAGGTCTATTTCGCCTTTTGCGAATTAAAAACAATAAAACGTAAAGACCACATTTTAAATATTCTAATGTACCAGTTAATTATTAGTTACAAATCATTATCCTTTGACAGTTAAAAAATGAGTACGCGATATAATCTAAGTTCTACGGTTATTTATTTACATTCAGGCGATCCTCAGTGTGGGGAGGAGGCGCGGATTTTCGAGGGTCGTCAATCGGAGGGTCACGTGTCAGTTCAGTTTCCCAAATTGTAGCGACAAATATTCAATTAAGTATGATTCATGAAATAAGGAAATACGCTGAAAATACTGTGTGCCCATGCAGATGAAAGCTATAAGGCCACAGCATTATTCCTCTTTCATCAAAGTGCTGTTCTGAGAAGTAAACATGCATTATGAATGTCATTGTGATGGGGTTATATGAAGACCTTGACTGATGAAAAATAAGGTTCAAATACCACTAAAATCCCCTGTACCTATAGTGAATGATTCCATTTAACTTGCCGATAACTTACTGTGCTTTTTTGAAGAAAAAAAAAACTGAATGTTTCCAATAAAAAAATTGTGAATAGTTTATGTGACAAGGCCAAAGGGAAAACAGCGAAAGGTTGCTTTCTGAGTATAACACAAGATCCACATAGTTCTCAAGCTTTTTGTGCTGTAAATAATTCTTTTGGGATCCTTTAATCAAAGCAAAAATAAATTGACCTTTTAATACTGGCTTATTCACAGTCACCTGACATCTCACATACTAAATGCTCTTCCCTGCCATTCTATATCTTCGTCTCATTAGAGAAAACATATGTCCTCCATCCATCTTTCATACCTATTATCCAGTGTGGGGTCAATGTGAGCCTGAGGCCGGTCCCAGGAAGCATTGGAAGAGAGCAGGTAACCTGCAGCTGACACCAGTTCATAGCAAAACAGACACTCACACACAATAACATACTATGAGCATATGGAGATGCCAGTTATTAACTGCGCGTTCAGTGACTGAGATAAAACTGAAGTACCTGGAAAAAAAGCCAAAAACTGATGGAACATGCAAACTCCAGACACAGAGTTAGGGCAAGAATCAAGCCTCCAACATGCGAGTGGGTTAGACCTCTGAAGATGTGATCGGAAGGTTGCCAGTCTGAATATCATACTTGCCGGAATAGTCATGTGTCTGTTGGGCCCTTATGCAAGGTCTTTGACCCCTCAGGGGTGCCACATAAATAGCTAACCCTGTGCTCTGACCCAAAGCTTTGCTTTCACCTGTATATATACCCATCAGCTGTAACATTAACACCACCTGCCTAATATTGTACTGTATAGGTCCCCCTTGTGCCAACAAAATAGTTCTGACCTGCCGGTCTATGGACTCCAGAAGGTGTCCTGTGGTATCTGGTACCAAGACGTTAGCAGCAGATCCTTTAAGTCCTGTAAGGTGTGAGGTGGGGCCTTCATTGATTGGACTTGTTTGTACAGCAAATCCCACAAGAGCCCGATCAAACTGAGATCTGGGGAATCTGGAATCAACACCTCAAACTCTTTGTCACGTTCCTCAAACCATTCCGAACAATTTTCGTAGTGTAGCAGGGCGCATTATCCAGCTGAAAGAGGTCACCGCTATCAGGGATTACCATTGCCATGAAGGGGTGTACTTAGTCTGCAAGAATGTTTAGGTAGGCGATACTGTATGTGTCAAAGTAACATCCACATGAATGCCAGGTCCCAAGGTTTCCCAGCAGAACACTCTCGGTTTGCCTTCTTCCTATATTCCATCCCAGTTCCATCTCTTCCCCAGCTAAATGGCACACATGCACCCAATCCTCCATGTGATGTAACAGAATGTGACTCATCAGACCAGGTCACTCTTCCTTTACTCCCAGAACACCCCACAAGACCTGCCGCTGACCCAGTCATCTAGCCATCACAGAATGGCTGCTGTCAAAGTCTCTCATATGCTTACACCTGTCCACGTTTACTGCTTCCAACACATTGACTGTTCACTGGCATCTTTGACAATTTCACCTGCAAGTGGTTTTAATGTTATGGCTGATTGGTGTATGTGTGTATGTCTCAAAGCAGACCAAGCTGGCATATGCAAAAATAGCGTTCCAATGTACTTGGGCAAATAAAGCATGATTTCAGCTCTGGAGGTGTCAGTATTACCGAGTAAATTACCATATTTTACTAAATAATGCTTGCTTATTAGAATGGATAAAATTGTTCTTTATATCAATAATAAGAAAAAGATAATTTTGTTAATTACAGTATGACACAGGAAGCTAACAGGAAGCAAAACAATAAAACATGTATGAACCAAGGTTTTGTTTAAAGTCTACAGGCCATGATATGCAGAGAGGCAATCTCTCTGTCTGTACCTCTCAATGCTCTCCCCCAAGCATCATGCTTTTAGTTTATAGAGCTGCTTGGTGATAGAGGAGCAGCTGACTTACACTCTTCCGCATTACCCTCTGTGACATGACGGACGTCACACATTCTGGATTTTTCTTTTCACCCACGGGGCATCATGAGTTTGATCCGGGGGGGGGGCTTTGCTTAGGCCTCCCACTCAGGGACATGGTGAAATGGACCCTTGAGGCATTTATGAATGAAACAAGCCCATGGTTTGTGTGTGTTTGTGTCTGTAGAAGCTTCTCAAAAATGTTCGGAACTCTGGTTTCAACAAAGGAACAAATGTACGGACGAGCACTGGGTTCCGGAATGAGAGCTCATGGATTCCATGCCTGAAGGTACAGCAGCTGGGGCAGACTATGTGACGATCACATCAGAGCTGCATCTGCATGGGGCACCAAAACCAGAGACGTGGGTGGTTCTGCTGGTGGGTCCCAGCTCTGCGTGTATGACGCTTTACATGTTCTCCCCACGCTGGCGTGGACTTCCTACATGTGTGATCCAAGCAATCCCTGTAAATGAGAATCAGTACTAGAGGAATTTGTAATTATGGAAACAGCTGGTCACTCATTAAAAAAAATAAAGATGGACTCATTTTTTTGTGGGCATGTATGAAGAGAGATTTCTTTTTTACTCATTCATGATGATTATACTTTTGTCATCTGTGCAAATATCTTTGTCATTCGTACAAGTACAGTTAAATAGTCTCTGTATATGAAGCATGCAGAAAAAAACTTGGGGTCAGAGCACAGGGCCAGCCATTGTTCTGGCACGTTAAGGGCCCAACAGAGAGAGAATCACTTTGCTGGCTGCAGGATGGTTCGACCTTTCAATCACAAGTTCTAACCCTCCCCCCCCCAGGTCCTGGAGATAAATCCAGTCAATATATGCAGCCTAAACCTTGCAAAACCACAGGCAGGGAGTTGCAGAATTAGCACAGCATTACCAAAGATTGAAAAAGTCAACTAGCATAGTAGTTAAAGATGGTTGCCAGTTCAGATTTCAAAGGTGGCTGCAGCTAGCTGGAGAGTGGTATCTCAGTATCACAGCTGTATGAAAGCACTGTGCCTGAGCAAGCAGAATATGCTGAAGTTTTGCTCGCCAGCCATCAGAAACACCCCCTTTTAACAAAAGTGCAGAGAGACACTTCTGATAAATATACATTGCAGAACAAAACAACTTGAAGAAATCAAATTTACTGCACATAATTTACTAACAGTATGCAGAACAGACATTCCAAATTACAAGTTACTAATCTGAAGTCACTAAATCTACTACAGCATTCCAAGTTTAGAATTGCAGGGATCCACCATTAAAGGAAAAGTTATAAAACAATAAAGTATAAAACCATAAATGTACAGTGTGATATATCAAGCACCATTTACATTTTAAGTTTGCAGGAAAATTCCATCTAATAAATACAAGACTATTAATACACTATTAGACAATAATACCTTTAATTTGAAGCAAAATTCAAATTATAATTAGTAAAAAAAAAGCAGTAACACTTTATTAGCACATTCTTGCACATAACATGAGCACAACTCAACAGTTCTAAATTGAAGACCTGATCATTTAGGCATTAAGGAAGGGAGCAGAATATGAAGTAAATGCCCGTCCAGATAACATGAATGTGAATGTGACTTAAGGAGGAGGAGCTGAGTTCGTAATTTCCATTTCAGAGGCGAAACATGAAGAAGAGAGATAATCGATTTAGGAGGACAAACAAAGCAATCCAATGTTATGAGGTTCCAGCTGTAGCTTCTGAACACACCAGAATTCTCTCTTCAATTTAGAACTGTTGAGTTGTGCATATCATATTCAGATAAAAAGTGTGTGTATATATATATATCTCAGTGGGTCCACCTTAAACTGGTACAAGCACATTAAGGAAAGAGACAGGCCAAACCAGTTTGTCTCGTCTATGGAATCCTCTGAAAAACTTTGCTGACAAAAATCAGAAACTCAGAAACTACTGATGCTCCTAAATTAGCTTCCATTGTTTTTATATCACCCTCAGTTTGAATGAATTTACATACATCACCATGAATAATAAAATTGCATTAATATGGCTGCTTACATTCAGAACAAAAACAAAACTCGTACCCTAATGCTGGCACACTTCGGGAGGCTCGTACCAGGAGATACAATAAGCATGTCCATCAAGGGAGAGCAATGATTTAGCAGCAATTAAAGGGGCACTGTGATGTCCTGGAAATTTCTAACTGTGAAGAGAATACTGAGGCTTGTGGAAGAGCTGCAGTGGCTTCTTCACCACAGAGGAATCTCGCAAGACAGAAAAAAAAAAGGATGAGACCATTTCACAGCACACTGGGTCACTGACCGACCATGCAGGCTGGGTGAGGCATAGTGAATTCAGTATCTGTGAGGTCAGTTTTCAAGGTGGTGATTCTCACCGCTCACAAAGCAAGAGCAGATGAGGGCTACTGCTTCACTGGGAAGTTTCCATAGTGACGCGGGGAGTATAATTCGCTGCCTTTCAACAGGAAGCAGGCAGGGGAATTCATTGCCTTTGAACAGGAAGTTGCCATTTCAGCATGGGATGGTCAAAAATTTGATGAAGATGCCCCTATTGACACCCAGACCGTTTCACACAGGTGATACCAAACCTTCAACACATTTCAGTACTGCCTGGCATGTGTTTTAAAACAGAATTTAAGCACAAGTGAGGATTCTTCACTGAAAACAAGGCTTTGTTGATCTGTAAAACACTATGCAAAGACACCCATTAATCAAAATAAATCTGACAGATGAAACTTACACACAACACTAACATAAGAGAAACACTCCATGACTTCACTCTTCCTGCAGAAGGTTTCGCTTAAAAACAGACTTTCATGCAGACAAATGCAAACTACCTCCCCATCCTGAAGCTACGTTCCATCAGATATGTCATTATGCATAATAACACGATGCATGACCGTCTCCTGTTTTGGCAACAAAAAAATGCTGTTGTTACAACACTGGAATGCATTTTTCCATTATGAAAAAGTTACTTGTGTTTACATTTTTGGTAACACTACTTGAGGGGGCACGTGCGTGCATTAGTACACTCTAATCTAAAGCATTAAATATCCAGAAAGTAAGCTTTAGTTACGTACTGATCCCATGTTTGTTAAGTGATAACGGTTCAGGTATTTCATGCAGGGTTGTGTATGAGTCATACTTGAGCAGTAACTAAGCTACTAGGTTACTATGCACCCTCAAGTTAAGTGTTACCAAATTTTTCTCCATTTTTGAATTAAAAGTCCTTCATGTAAACTTTGTTACGTGACCCCAGAGTGTTTAGAAAAGGTTCTTTCAGTTATATGGTTTAAAAATGAATGAAAAAAACGAACTCATCTGTTTTTTTTACTATTTTATATATTATTTTAGGAGACTTCATTAAAAAAAAAAAAAAAGACCCTATAATAAAAAATTTTTAGCCATCATTAAGAATGAACTGATGAGAATCTCAGAGGAAGAACAGGTTCTAAAACCGTGACATGTTTGCGTTGATCATTATCTGAGTTCAGGAGTGTTCTCTGATGCCTCTAAGCTAATTATTTATAGTATAATATGCATCCTAACTGTGTCTGAGAAACGTAGTGAAGACGGTGGAACCAGGAGAGGACTCCATCATCTGAGCGCAGACTGGGGAACATTTCAGAGACTGTTCCGGATCAAGCTCTGGAGACCCCCCTCCATCGCCGGCACTGGACCACAGTCCTTGACCCAGTAGCTCCTTCAGCTAGTCACTGCTAGCAGCATCCAGACTTGCTTTCAGCCACCGCCGTGTCCTGGTCCAGTTGGACCCGGTCCCCAGTATTCTCCTCGTAGGGAAGTCCCTTCACGCTCGCCAGGATGTTCTCCACCAGGAACCGAGCCGCCTCGTCCACGTTGATGTTGTCCTGCAAAATGGACAATGGTGAGGGTCAGGAGATAAAGGTCACGTGATGCAGCAAGGTTCTCCCAATGCACACAGCCTATGTCAGAGGGAAAGGGCCAGACACGAACCACGCTAGTCATGCAGCCGAATAAAGCCTCTTTGGGATTAATCCCTCTGCTGCCAGACGTACAGGATTCCACCTGAACTGCAGCTCAAGCCATTTTCTCAGCACATCATGGTGAGAAATAATCACTTGCCGATTAGGACACAACTGATTATGGATAAAGTCAATTCAAGTCAAAACTCATCATAATTTTTGTTTATCATTTTTAATCACTATCATCAGGCAATATTATTATTGCAAGATCAGTGATTGCATGATCCAATAACTTCTGATTACGAAGGCATTAATTTACGCAATAACTTGGGATTTGTGAATAGGATTTTATACTCGTACATAAATATGCTGACCCGTTTTAATTTAACTGATTACTTCTTAAGGGCACTTCCACTGAGCCAATGTAGACTGCCATCACATTAATGGAAAAATATCAATAATCCAATTGAAGGTTAGCAAACAAACAAACTGATAAGCAGAGTGTATGTCTGGTACCCTGTCATGCTTTATATGGCTTCTGTCCACAGCAGGTAGCTTTCGGCATGGGAGGCTCTAAGGTGGAACTGGAAGGTGGATCGACTGTGCTTGTGGTACTCAGAGTTTGGTAATTCAGGTCCAGAGAGTAAAAGTCCAGACCGGGATTTTATTTCAACAAACCAGTTGAATACTCTGTGACAGTGAATCTTTATGCTCAATTGGTTGGTTGAAACAAAATCCCGGTCTGGACCTTTACTCTCTGGCCTTGAATTACCCAACTCTGGTGGTACTAAATTACACCCTATGGGGTTGCTGTACTTTGGTAACACCACCCAAATGGAGGTCTGTAGCGTATGTGATGCTTCTGAACTTTGGGTGAGCTACTGGCAAACATTTTTTTAACAGTTAAGCAGATACTTAATAGTTTGTGAGTATGTTCTGTGATGGGTTGTCACTCCATCCTGGGTTATTCCCCGCCTAGTACCCATAGCCTCCGGGACAGGCCCAGACCCAAAAGTGACCCTGAACAGGAAAGCAGTTACAGAAAATGGATGGATGGAAAGAGACATTTTTAACCAAAGTGATGTACACCTGAAAAACCAGGGTTAGTTAGTCCTTGGAGCAACTGAAGTTTAGAACATCTTTCAAAGGCCCAACAGTGAAATCAGTCTGCTGACCTTGGGATTTGAACCCGACAACCTACTGATCACAGGACAGAATCATAACCCGCCAGGCCTCACAGCAGCTCCACCTGGACAACAGGAAACCCAGAAGAAGGACAACAGCTTCCCTTCAGCACCATTTCTCTGCAGCACAGGATACTGCTGAATACCTCACCATCAGGTAGCACACTCTCAGCCCTACACGTACACCCTGGATAGCACCCACACCCACACATCCCCCTCTAGCCCCCCTATACACTCTCCCAACATCTCCAAAAATCTTTAATAAAAGGCCAGCTTTGTGTGACTTCTGTTAATGCAATCAGATTCACCAGATATGCGTCTAACTGTCCATTCAGGTGCCACCACTAATGGCATTTTTCTGTTGGCATACAGGACCCGAGCTGTGGTTGAGCCGTACCACAGAGAGCAACTAGTTGCAGTGCGGGTGCGGCCTATTTCGGTTTTCCACTGCAGAAGGGCCGGCTCGGTACAGGCATTGTCGAATCTGGAGCGCGACAGTGACATAAAACTGAAGAGGCGCTTATTTACCGTTCACGCTTTGTAAATCATGATTTACTATGTGTTAATTTCCTATTTTTCTAGCACATCTGTGAGACTTGTCGTGTTATGCAAGCATGAAACGCTAGCAGAATTAGCATTTGCTTGTGTAAATTTACATTATGCATCCATTCCGTTTAGCTGTTCTGTGGTAGGAGGTAGGAAATTTTCAAGTTCCAAGTTTTCGGGAATGCATCGCCATGTGCAATACTACTAGTAACGAATAATATTTAGAATATAGTTTTTTCCTTCACATAATCCACACGCAGAACATCAGTATCTGCATGCATGAGATGCTGGTGAAGTCAGCTTGTTTTGGTCGCACTTTGAGCCCAGCTTGTAAGCAGGGCCGTCGCAGGTCAGATATGGCTCTAGTATGGCTCGGTTCTTGGTGGCAGAGGAAAAGTACCTTAAGTGGAACTGCTTCAGTTTTGGTGCAATTTGTCTCAAAATGGAATCAGGTGTAGGTCTGCATCTATGAAGTACTTTTTGAGTTCTCATGTTCACAAGTGTCTTCTGCAGTCACCCTTCCCTTTGTGGTCACTACATAGCATTGCTTCAGTTTTGCTATGATTGGTCTTAAAATTAAACCAGTTCCAGACCTTCTCCTATACAAAGTTCCTGTGTTTGGAAAAAGATCCATCGAGTACATTATGAGTTATCACACTAAGCAGATAAGTGATAGCAGTAGCAGGCTGATGCCAAAGTCATATGAATTCCTTATATGGGGAATACAAATGCTGCAGTAAGTACTGTAAGCATAACCAGAAAATATACCCATGTCACACCTGTTATCATACCTCATCACTGGCTCATAGGTTCAGGATAGACTTCCAAGTTGCTCTCATGGATGAAGCTCTGAAAGAATTGGTTCCAGGAAACAAACAAGAGCCTAGCCATGAATACCATTAAGAATGCACTCTCAGCTCGTTAGACTTGGACCTCCTTGCAGTTCCTTGAATGAATAAAAGATCTGTTTGTAATATAGCCCTTGGCTATAGGGCTCCTAGTTTATGGAGCAGATGCCAGTTAACAACACGGACGCTGTGGCCTCCTCAGGGCCTGAGACAGAGCACACACTGGATGGTGTGCCAGCGGATTACAGGGCACACATTCACACGCACCCACCATCACACACCATGGGCAACTCTGGAACGCCAAATCTGAATGACTGCACTTTTTAAAATGTATTTTATTTTATTTAAATATACTGCAGGTAAAAACAGAAGTGCCTGGTGGAAACATGGAAACTCCACAAAAACAGAATGCCGGACCTTCGGTAACGGGCTTCTCAGCAGGACTGATCCTGGGGCTTGAACCAGAAAACACAGAGATTATGTGGCTACGTCCTGAAGCATAACACGCATCCCCATGGGAGGAGAGTCGTCGACCTCGACAGACACTGACAGGAGTGGGACAAAGCATGACTCACGCATGGATCCCGGAGTCTGGTCCTACCCCCCCCATGTGAGGAAACCAAGGCAGAAATATCAGCCAGGGCCATCAGCAGATATTTTAACCAGTCAGAGCTCTGGATACGTAATGGTTCCATGGCTACTTTCTACAACTGACTGGACATGGGTCCAAGTTTTCCAGCAGCGGTGTTCTTGACCTCCTGGCTAGAGGTTGAACCCAGTAATCTCTTGCCAAGCCCTAGGGATGCTTTGGTGCTGGTCCACAGAACCTCTCCAGCTTCAATAAGTGAGGAACCACACGAGACCCAAAATAACTGCAAGACTCACAAAAGTGACATGGGCAGAAAACCACGTGACGGGGGGTAAGGAAAACGGCTCAGTGAGCTAAGACTCTGTGCCTGTGATTGGAAGGTCGGCGATTCGAGCACCTGCCCTCAGAACTGTCACAAGTCCGTGGGCCCTTGAGCAAGGCCCCTAACCCCGAGCTCCAGGGGTGCCGCACATTGGCTGACCCTGTGCTGTGACCCCCAAGCTATGGAAAGCAAGATGGGGTAGGCAAAGAGAAGGATTCCGATGTACTTGTGCAAATGGTAAATAAAGGATTTATCAGAGTGAGGCTTTTTCTTTGGGTGCAGGATTAAGAAAAACGTTTCACAAAAAGGCTACAACTGGAGAATAGACAAAGGGAGGGTGGTGCAGATTGGGACAGGGCTTGGCCATGTTATGCAAGCAGAATAAGAAACAAAACCCAATCTTATATGCTGGGTATTAAGGCACAGACGAGAAACATGATTGGGCCTGACACATGACATTACCTCATATTGGGATTTCCTCTCTCCCCTACTAACAGAAATAATATCTTAGTGCGTCTATAAAAAGTAAACGAAGTGGAATAAATATCAGAAAAGGTACGTACACTCCGTACGTATCTTAAATGCCCCAGGAAACGTCCGAACTACAAAAAATGGCCTTTCAAAATAAGAAACTTTGTTTTTAGACAAGATGCCCCAAGACTAGCAAAACTACCTGCCAGAGCAGTATGGAAATTACTTGGCAAGTTTTCCTAAAATGAGGCAATATGCCTAAATGCAAGCAAATTAAATTTTATTCAAGGTGTGTTTCAGTCAGTTTATTAATGAAATTAGAGTTCTGTCTAAATGCTTGCCTTATACTTATGTCTTATACTTGCTCAGATTTTCATTTTCGCAGTGCGGGCCATTGCAGCTGGCAGCGGCCGTGCTGAAAATCACCCGGTGTTCCGGCCACCTCACCCCACCCCATCTCCTCAGGACAATGCGGCTCCCAGCCTCTTTTATTAGTGCTGTACCTCCGCTAAAGCCAGAGCCATCAAAAAAAAAATGTTCTGGCTCGGAGGATAGCAGACACATCAGCAGTGGCCACATTTAACCATCCATTTTCAGCGACAGCTTTACTAGTCTGGGGCTTGGCGTTCCACAGGCAATCCCTTGCTTCAGGCAGTGTATGCAATATATGAGGCTGTACCGGAGGGCGCGGACACACACAAACACACGCCATATACAGACCATTTATGGATTCTGAACATGGAATAATGCTATATTTCTCTGTAGTATGACTAGAAGTACCCCGAGGTAATTCAGGTTTGTGAGTACTGCAGCAGTTCTGGTGCTGAAATTTGACCTGCTAACCTTTCTGTTCCCGTCCTTGAAGACCACAACAGAAAACCACTACATCCCAAAATCTGAAAAAAGCCCATCAGCATTTGTGTGAATATTGCTTCAAAGCAGGGAACCTGATCCATAGAAAGTTGCTGTGGGGGCAGGTTTTTTGGATGGCCTCTCAGTCAACCAATCACAGTGGGTCCTCAGGACAGGGGTTGAGAACCACTGCTTTATTATTGGCTGATTGAGAGGTCATCACAAAAACCCGCACCAGCCCTCCATGGAATAGGATCCCCACCCCTGCTTTAAAGAAATACCAAAACTCTCTGAAAACCACCGAACACATGTCCTATATGGCCAAAGGTATGTGGTCACCAGTATGTCCAACATCTCATTCTGAAAAAAAGTGAGTCAGTAAGAGGTCAGCTCATTCTTAGTTGCAATAATAGCCTCTACTCTTCCAGGAAAGGTTTCCATTAGATGATGGAAGATTGCTGGTGGGATTTGCTGCCAATCAGTTTGAGTATTGATGTTTGGTGATCAGATCCCTTTCTGTGAGCTTATGTGCCTACCACTTTGCAGCTGGACATGCTTCCAGATGCTTCCACTTGTGGTTGACCAAGGGGGTATTCCACAAAGCACTATTTCTCCAACAGCCAAATACCTTAAGCCAAATGTAAGGATTGTCAAGTAGGAATGTCACTTACCTCTCTTGCTGTTTTCATGCTTGGCTTAAGTCAGGGCTGCCCAGTCCTGCTTCTGGAGATCTACCACCCTAGAGAGCTTAGGTGCAGCCCTAATTAAACACACCCAATACAGATAATCAGGCTCTTCAGTAGCACCTCAGTAGTAGTCACTATATTGAAGCTAAGCTGCCTCAAACTGAGATGGTAGTGAAAGGCCTGATCATCTGCATTAGGTGTGTTAAATTAGGGCCGTGCCTAAGCTCTGCAGGTGGTAGATCTCCAAAAGCAGGGTTGGGCAGCCCAGGCTTAAGTTATCCAGCTAACTGGAAAATCCTGCTATGTGGAATACCCCCCAGGGTAGCTCTACAAACAGAGAAATTGAATGATATTAAGATGGTTCCTGGATGAAGGTTACTGAGCTCTTCTGTATCATCAGCTGTTCTACTGCCCTTGTTTGATGCTGGAGGTTGCTTGACTGAGTGCTTAATTACACAGCTCTATGTCAGCAGTGGGTGTGGCTTAGATGGTCAATATACAAGTACTAGGAGTGTGCACATAGTGTAATGCAGTGTTTCCCAACCCAGTCCTCGGGGAACCCCAGACTGTGCATGTTTTCGCTCCCTCCCGTCTCCCAGCAAATCTGGAACACCGAATACCTGGTACAGGTGCACTGGGAGCTGGGAGGAAGCAAAAACGCGGACTGTCCGGGGTTCCCTGGGGATTGGGTTGGGAAACACTGGTTTAACATCAATAAATATCAAAAAATAAAAACTCTGTAGACCAGAGTGTTGGGGTTTCCAAGGAGACCTTCCCACTGGAACTTCCCACTGCTCTGCCACAGAAATGGCTCTACAAGGGAGTGCAGAACATGGAGAGCTTAGAATCTGAAGGCCTTCAATCGCCATAAGCCTATGAGAACAGCAATGGGACTGATCCGAGATCAGTTAATCTGCCTTTTGTTTGTGGGGATATGCACAAGCCATTGCTGGTCTTCAAGCAAAGGTTCTGCAGCCAAGTGTTGTGGAACATGCTTTCTGGAGGCCACATGCTCTGGTCCAAATCTGTCCCAATATGTGGATAGAAATAAGCTGAGGAGGAGGTGAGAGGAGCAAACGCGCTGGTTCACAAAAATTACCATAAAAATGCATATATGCATGAGAATGTCATCCGCAGCATCCTTTTAGAGACGCTTCTGATATTTGTCTCTATATAGTCCTTCCTTTATGTACAGCAAGGGTGTCAAACCTGCACAGTTTTTGGTTTCCCCTCATTTAACACACCTGATTCGACTCCTTGTGCTAATTACCACACAGCTCTTGAGCTGAATCATTTGTGGAGGAACAGGGAAAGAAGTGAGCTACACAGGGCTCTGGCCCCCCAGGACTGGAGTTTGACACCCCTGATGTACAGGAATTCAGGCTACATTTGTTTGTTTCAAATAATATGGAGACCAGTGAAAATGTCTGCTCAAAATGGTGAATTCTGTATATTCAATAATATACATCCAGAAGCCCAAATGATTAAGCAAGGTAAGGACACATTCCTTTCCAAATTCATCCAAGCCAGGCTGAAGACTCAAAAATCACATCATCACCGTGTTTATTCATCCCTGCTTAGTCCCCCTGAAGTGACTGGTTAATGCCTTATTGGTGGTACTTATACCAATATTTACCACAATATTTTTGCATCTTTCTTGTATCCAAAGCCAAGGATCAAAACGCAGCTGTGTTAGAAAAACTGGAGACAGCTCTAGGAAAAACCACAGGGCAGGGGGGTGGAAGGTACCATCTGGGGAGAAGCCAAGTCTGGAATACAACTCTGCAGATATCTGGTGCTCAAGGACTATTTTAGAGAGTCAAATACTGGCACAGGACTGATCTGGTTACAGGGGGTCAGATTCAAACTTCAGGCAGTGTTGGGCTGGTATTATACTATTATCTGATGATCAAAAAACAATCACGGCAGAATAAGAACCTCAATCAATCAACCACACGCATTAAGGATATCAGATCCTGTCTGGTCTGAGGGAAGAATGTTTAGTACTTCCTAGATGATGAAAGGAGAAGATGACAACCTCAAACTCCTTATTTCCAGGGAACACAGACTTTCTTTGTGCTTTGCATTTTCGCTCACAGCTGTTAGTGCCTCGACAGCTGCCAACTGTTTGGTACGTTCGTTATTTCATACGGCGTGTTCCAGCTTGGCCACAGCCCGCATGGAGCGACAGATAAGACAGTCAGTCAAAGCGAACGACTGAAGAAAGCAGGCGGTTCGAGGTTTTCACGACACATACCCTCCCGCAAAGGAACGGTTGCTAAGGTAATCGGCTTTGAATCTGGAGCTTCAGGAACACTGTGTAGTACAGTTGTTTTGATGGAGGGCTTTTGCAGGCTAAACACAGAAGTGAGGTTTTGATGGGCCCCGAGAAAAGATTCCGTTTTCCTGACTGTTTGGAGCAGCTTATACTTAACATAAATATTTATGTAATGAGACATCTATCACTTGAAATCCTAAATTTTGATTAATACATGCAGTTGCGTTATTTAAGCAATCTGGGTAAGTACCTTGTTCGGGGATACAAGGGTAGGATTACTGGCAGCTAAACTATCAAGTTGATTCACGCCTAGTTCCAGCCTACACCAGTTGCAGCAATTGCAGATGATGAAATTTAAGTAGCCTCTAAATATTGTACCCATCATGCACTGCAGTAGTTAGCAAATTCTACAAATGTGCTTTTTTTTCATTAAATTC
>JAODJW010000039.1:20620871-20642867 GCA_026777045.1 Hyperopisus bebe | reverse complement strand
AGCCTCTAAATATTGTACCCATCATGCACTGCAGTAGTTAGCAAATTCTACAAATGTGCTTTTTTTTCATTAAATTCACACCAACATAGTTTGACTACAAAACATTGCAAGCTATAACTTTTCAAAATTGTTTTAAGTACGGAGCCAAATACTTTTTGCGTTATGACCCCCACCATAACGACATCATATACATAAAAATGAGAGACATAAGAGTAGTACGTCACGAAAAAACAACAGCATAATCCTCACCAATGTTTCACATGTATGCGAGCTTTGCAGTTGGAAAGGGGCAGTTGATGTTGCAGCTGCCCCAGCTGCCCCACCTACCAGTCCAATGACGGAGATTATGCCCCCTGGGTGGGGGGTGCCTTACCTTGGCAGAGGTTTCGAACCACCCCAGAAAGCCAGCTTCCTTGCAGAAGCCGTCCAAGGCGCTGGGACTGGTGCTGCTCGCATCCTTCTGGTCACACTTGTTGGCCAGCAGCACAGATGGAATGGGGTTCCCGTTGGGTAACTTCACCTTGGTGTCCAGGTCATGCTTCCACTTGGAGACGGCATCGAAGGTGGAGCTGCGCGTCACATCAAAGACCACAAGGGCCCCCACTGCCTCCTTGTAATAAACCCTGGTCATATTCCCAAACCGCTCCTGACCTGAAAGACAGAAAGTGCTGTAAGTATCAGGAAGCACCAGGCATGGATGAAGCTTTCCTACCCACTTCTGAGCTCCACCGCAGCTGCCCAGCACACCACAAAAACTCCAAGAATTAGTCATAAAAAAAGTCCATTTTCCTGCCAACACATATCCCTCCTTAACTCCAGATTAATGCATAGCAACGACCTCTGACCTGCACTCTCAATGGTCCCAGCAAGATATGCTAGCAGAATGTGTCCCTCTTGTATGATCCAATATTACAAACTGGGTCTCCTCCCCTTAATTAGCGATGACTGACAGTCCATTACAGTACTGCAATAGTGTGTAGTTGCCCTGTGTGCGTTTTGTCTTCATGGTTTCCTGAAACTTGTAATATAATCTTTTTTTTCCACTGCATAAAAGGCGTTAGATGAATGTAAGCACATCTTGAAAGGGGATTTTCCCCTTAGTGTCTCAGCACATTCGATAACACCTGAAACCATATAAACATGACAGTAACACGACAGAACACACACAGACATACTGTGGGCCATCCGCCCAGTTTCAAAGCTGCTTACCTGTTGATGGTCACTGTAGCATTTAGACTATATAGTATTCCAAAGGATAGGAATTGTGCTTTTTTTAACTGTTTAAAGATCTTTCTGTTGCAAGATGATTCTATTTTTAGCACCGCTAGCTGACCATCACATACTTAGTGAGCTGAGGAAAGTAAGAACAGCCCCCATCAGTCACCACACACACACAGGTTTGTAATTACACCTTTGTGGGGACTCTCCATTCATTTCTAAGGGGAAAACTGAAATCCCAACATGATGACCTTAACCCCTACCCAGCCCTGACCTTGATCATAAGTAATCAAACAAAATACAAGACTTTTGGCATTTTTCGTCTTTTGATTGCATTCACAGATCTTTGCGAGCACCTGAAAAATGGTCCCTACAGCGTTAAAACAGCAGGTTTTTATTACATAATGTAACGTAACATAAACCTAATAGGCACACAGGCACACACACACACACACACACTCATATACAGTATTTTAAATGTGCTAGACTGAGACTGAACACAAAAAACCACAAAAAAATTCCACTGTAATGCTCACAGCTGAATTTGAAAACAAGCACAGTTTTTTAAAGCAGCCCTCCCTACAGTCAGCAGCACTAGGCTGAACCTGGAGGTCCAGTGTTCAGCACGCAGCACGCAGCACCCAGGGAGCCCGTTTCTCCGTGGCCAAGATTCCGTCTCATCTGGCCAACGGTCGTTTGATCGGAGTGTTTCCAAAACTGGCTCCTGTGCACCCATAAAGCAGCCAAATGGGGCCAGGGTGGTGGTGCAGCATGTCTCTTAAGGTTGGGGAGCAGTCATGGCTGCTGGGGAACAGCAGGGCGGGCAGCTGTCAGTCTGGCGCGATGTGCTGTTGATGAGACCCGGGTGTCACAGTGAATCTGAGGCAGCCGCCCCCGGGGACAGCAGAATGAGGAACCGCACGCACCGTAGCCCAGGCACACTCCACAGGGCCCCCCCCACCCCCCCCCCCCATTTAATTCCATGTGTGAGTCAGTGGGAGGTACAGCTATGGCACGGTGCTTGGTTAGGGTGAACTTTCGTTACCATGGCAATTGATCACCTGCTTTGAGTCTATAGTTGCCTCGCTAATGAAACTCAGCTGGGCCTGATGGCTCCAGTTATCTCGTTAAGGATAAACAAGGTGGCTTTGGAGGAGATGATCCCCACCCCACACACACACACACACACACACACACATATATATATACACTTCGGGTAAAAATATCCTTATGGGGACCGCTCATTCATTTCTATGGGAAGAATGCTAATGCTAACTATGACACCCTTAACCCCTACCCAGCCTTAACCATAACCACAAGTAACCAAGCAAAATACAAGAGTTTTTGCATTTTTAGTTTTTTCATTGCCGCCACAGATTTTTATTAAATTGAGTTTTCCCTTATGGGGAATTCATCACGTTGTAGGGACATTGTGTCCCTATAAGGTAAGGTATACCCACTCACATACACATAATTACAAACCTGTATGTATGTGTATATCTTTGTGGGGACTCTCCATTCATTTCGATCTCAAGATGACAACCTTAACCCCCACCCATTCTTATCCCAGTCTTAACCATAAGTAACCAAACAAAATACGAGAATTTTGCCATTTTCTGATTGCATTTACAGATCATTGCGGGAACCTGAAAAATGGTTCCCACAACGTCAAAATAACAGGTATGGTTCCCAAAATGTAATAGAAACCTAATCCACACACACACACTTTTGTGCGGGTCATTTAATAAGGCCTTGTTTCCATTTTATTTTTGATTTTTCTCATTAATGCTGCTTTTGGGCAGCAAGCATGGTGTCTCAGTGGGTAGCACCATGGCCTGACACCCCCAGTGCTGGTGAGGCCCACATGCTGTCTCTACACTGTGTGTGTGTGTGTGTGTGTGTGTGTGTGTGTGTGTGTGTGTGTGTGTGTGCGTGTGTGGACTTCACTCGTTCTGCCTGTGTTGTGTGGGTTTCCTCCCACAGATCAAAGAGATGCAATTAGGCTAATTGGCATCCCTGAATTATCCATAGTATATGACCAAGTGCGTTCATGTACAGTATAAGCCCCGTGATGGACTGGCATCACACCCTGGATGTGCCTGGGATGGGCTCCAAGTTCACCCCATGACCCTGGCCAGCATAAGTGGTTATAAGGCAGGTAGATGGATGGAAGATTTAGCCATATAGCAAGTCTGTGTTCATCCTGCCAGCCAGCTGCCTTCACTTATAACCTTACGGGTGAGCAGTTAGTCTCTTACGTTTCCACAGCAAGCGTCCCATCATTGTCCGTTTTTATTTAGGTTAACGATTCTTTATTTGCCTTTTGTACAGTAGTACACAGCAATTGTTATTCTAGCCATCCATAAATACATGACATAAATAAAATGATTGGAAAATGACTGTTATGGGAAAAATGCCAGAACGAAGTGCAATTTGTCGCTCAGCCCAGGAAAAATGAACTGTGCATTTACGTGGCTGTACCATTTTGAGTGCACTGGCTGACTGCTGTCCTGATGCCTAAAGATGTTCACCCAGACCTCAGTTTTGGTGAACAGACTGATTGGCACGAATCGGTCAGGCAGGATCACATGAGTCCCGTTTCTGCAGTGGTTACTGACAGATGAATGGAGTCAGTGATGTGCTGGGCGTGTTAAACTTTATGGAATAGTTTTTCCATTACAGCAGCTACCCAAATTCATCCTTTTGCAATCAGTCCACACTTGCTTCCAGATACAGAACATCAAAGGAATGACTCTAATGATTATACTTGATTTAAAAAAAGAATTTCCAGACCAGTGAAAACAAATTTTAATCTCGACAAGGCATAGTGCTTTAACTCATGATTTTTGCTTAAGCACGATTCACGACGACAGGACAAACGAACGTGGGGTGGGGTCTGCCATGCCAATGCACACAAGCACCCCCCCCCTCCAATGCCAAGCACAGGCAATCCTGCCATTCTCCTGTTAGGTATACACTCTACAAATATATAAAACTACTATATGGGTCAATTAGATCCTACATCCTTAATTACAACCATGTTCTAAATGGTTGCTCTCCCACCGGGTCCCATCAAAGCGAAGCAGTGCATCACATTTCTCTCTGGTTTTGAATTTTAAAGAAAGGATGACTCTATATTGCAGGACTTAGCAACCTCCGTCTCATACGGCCCTAATCGAGATATCATCTGTGGGTGGGTTTCCATGGAAACCATCCAAGACAGAAGAAACAAAGGCTTTGTCAGCTGTGACTCGTCATCTCGGACATGTCACATAAGACGCACCTTAATTACTGGCCAAGTCTCACTTCCTGACATTGCAGAGCTATGCCCCCCCCCCCCCCCGGTCTTTTGCAAATTCTCCTTACTGTGGGTCCTTGACAGACCTGAGGATGATTTTCCCCTTTGTGCCAAATTCCGGACAGCCAATTTCCTCTAAGCACTGATTTCATGTGTTTTTAACAGAAGACACGCTTTGGAGATGCATACTCGGGGAGTGCCCTGAAAATCCAACGGGGGCGGTTCCCATGATGGACAGGAAAAGCCACGCCCCCTCCGACTCCATGTTCCACTGCACAGAGGCCAGAGGGCTGGGTCTCCGAGCCGGGTGTCTAGATCCTTGGTTCAAGTCCCTACTTTACAGCCTGGCTGTAATCATCACATCCTACCCAGACAGGCCCAATGATAAGCTTCTATTTCCGGCTGTTGGGAGAAACGCATCTCGGTTGAAGCTGATTAGTGCTCCATTTGCAAAGAACCTGACAACTGGGGGTGAAGAGACAAGCCCTACTGCTCAGGATATGTATGTGAGGGGGTATGGGGGGGGGGGAGGACAACTTTAGCAACACCATACTAAAGGTGTGGAACCATGACATGGGCCATGCTGGGGGGACGGAGTATGGCTCAGTGTGATGGGTTTCCATGCCTGCAACAGGAAGGTTGTTGGTTTGAATCCCCCGTTTGGGCCCTTGAGGAAGGTCCTCAAACCCCTGAAAAATGCTCCAGGGACAGCTGCCCCTGCACTCCAACCACCCGCTTTGCTCTCACCTCTGTCCATATGTCTTGAAGAAAAAGATGGGATGGGAAAAAAATTCATCCCAATGTACCCGTTTTAGAACTTGTACAAATGGCAAATATAGCATCATTTCACATTAATGCCATCACAAATTTCATAATGCAGCCACACCTAATGGTTCCATGGACTGGCACCAATCACACCATCCCCACCCCCAATGTCACCTGTGGTTCACTCACAGAACTGCCCACGCAATACCTCAAGCATCTGCTTTACTTGGATCGCCCTGCTTCTGGGTGCTGAGGTATTCCTGAAAAATTCCCCAGGGATTTTGCAAGGCCTTCACTAAACAGGTTGGAATTAGAGTCTGAACTCCAGTTAAGTGACTGGGCCAGTGTGTGATGTAATGATTATGGACCCGGAACTTGTGACCAAAAACGTCACTGATCCTAAGAGGAGCCTCAATGTCTGAACCATGTGCACCTGATTTCTGAAGTAAAAAAAACTTCCAGTTGTAAAACATACAAGAGGGTTTTTTAAGATTCAGGTCATTTTAGAGGCGCTCAAATAATGGCTGGGAAAAATCTAGATGTCTTTCTGTAATGCATTTATTAAACAACAGCTGGGTTTTTAGAAGGTCAGCATAGTCTGCTTAGCAAATGTCTTCGCCGTTAATAAGATGCCTTCTGGGGTCAAATAATGAACATGCAATGTCTCATGCCTGGGTGTCAAAGTTCAAAACTGACCACTTGGCATGCAAGTTTATGGACATTGCTTTATTTATGAGCGTAATTCAGAACTGCCTTGCTGGACTGTGAAAATGTATTAGTACTATGAGAAAATCAACGCTACAGAAGGTTAATCGTGTTACTAGTGCTACATAAACTCGAACCTACTGCTACATAAACTCGTTGCCTTTGCTTGAATGAGAAGGTTATGTCAAGAGATGATTTTCAATCTCTGATCCAGCCACTCAACTGTTTAAAACAATAAATTAAGGTATTTTGCTGCCCAATCGTCACTTGTCAATTCCACCATACTACAAAATTTGCTCATAAATTGGCATAAATTTATAAATAATTTCATAACCGTTAAAAAATAATTTTAAAGCAAACTAACCGGGTTTGTAGTAATCAGGAAGCGTGAGAACTGGTCGAAAAGGCAACCCAGAGTCAGCGTGATTTCAGGTTTTCACCACAAAAGTGTACTCAGGTTCGCACCCTCTCTTAGGTCGTCATTCCACCTACAAAACTACTCCGAAATCGGGAGCCGTATCACATGTCACACATGCCTGCGCTTTTCCGTTTCTCTTATCGGTGCCGCAATCCAGCCACACGGCACTTTTACACACGGGGACCCCAAATGTCGCCTCTTGTGACAGCTGCCGCTACAGATCCCTATTTGCCCGCTGTTATTTGAATGCATTGGCCTGATCAATATCTGGTGTGTTTAATTCTCTTGCCCGGAGCGACATCTAATTTAACTTTTTAAAGAGGTACTGTGGTTCTGTGGCAGCTAATCTTAAATCAAACTCGCTCAATATCGGATACTTGATTTGTCTTTAAAAAATAACGATTTCGGTAAGATGAGAGTAAACAGTAGAGTGTTGGGTAAATACAGAAGTGCTGTAATTGTTGCGATGGCCGTAGGAATTTCAAAAAGGGACAACAGCCCAGACATAATTCGACCTACATTCCACTAGCAATTAACGTGATCACCAAACGTGGACAGAGCGACAACACGTCCAAACTTGATTTAAAGCGAGTTGTTGCAAACTTACATAAATAACAAAAAGGGGTTTAACTGTTTCGGTTCAGACAAAAAAAAAACCGCAACGTCTAAGAAGCCATACACCAACCATCACGTACAGTAACACCGCAGTGATTGTTAGAGCCCATTTACAGTAACATTGTAATTGTAGTTGCTCTGCAGTGTAACTCGATCTTCGCTCCATAAAGTTGTCACCGCCAAAAAAGCGAATCGTGTTACATTGTAGACAGTAACACTGTAAAGTGTCTGACAGCGACTTTCTGAACGTCGTTCCAGGTTTCATCGCATTAACAGATATCTTACCTGCTATGTCCCACAGCTGTAGTCTCACCAACGTCTTGCTGTCCCAATTTATAACTTTGAGAGCAAAATCAACGCCGATAGTTGCCCTGTAGTGCTGCGAAAACAGCTCATGGACGTAACGCTTAATGATACTAGTTTTCCCCACGCCTAACTCGCCGATCACCAACACTTTAAACAAGTACTCCTTACACTCGGACACCGAGCCGCCGGCCATTGTCAAACCTTCCCGATGACACTAAAAGCCTCACTTCCTACTCTGTTTATAAACCGGAGGAGTAGGAAATCTACTTCCTTCTTGTTTAGAAGAACGGAGTGCAATTGAAAGAAAACTCTCCCTCCGACTCCCGCTTACTTAACAACCACCTGATAAGTCACAGGACCCGGAACTGGCTTTGTCTACATATAAAATCCCTTTCAGTTCACTGGATTACTTCTCGGTCTAAATTGCCTGGGGTTCTGTCTTGTAATACGCGCAAAATGTACAGTTCCATAAACCCACTTTCATTCATACTCATTAGCATTGAAAGCAGTTAAGATAATACAAATGAAACATTACTAAGAAACGGCACTGGATCAGCGGTTACGAAACAACGGATGGTCTGATAATTTAAATATGAATCTAAGGAAAACGTATCAATTTGGTTACAAATATAACAAACAGTATTCATGAGAATCATCTGTATTCTACATATATGTATTTTAGAGACGTCACTGGTCTGCGAGGTGAAGGGCTGTACAAAACTAGAAAAACATGTATAATAAGAACCCTTAAACAAAAATTCCGAAAGATGCACTTGACACTTGGGCCAGATTTGTTTAAAATACACGAAAAAGTAATGGTATGCGAACAAGGAACTGGAAGCGGTGTTTAAAGTCTACAAAAGACTTTAAGGATGTGAAACAACACGATCGCTCCTTAAACATCTAGAAAGAAGTACAAATGCAGAGGGGTACCTCTTCGCAATGAAATACGGTTTCTAAAAAATGTTCAAGCCGAGGCAATGTTAATTACAAAATATTTATTTTACAGAATCATTAATCCTGGCAAGTACACATGTGTTCTCACGTCTAGCTGATACCACGTGACTGACCTTTTGCCCCACGTTTTACAAATGATTCGGTACTCAAACAGAATACATGAATGCACTAACTGTATATCAATTCATAAATTACGATACTCAGTATATTTATCTATACTTGGGATAATCCCAGTCTAATAAATACATTACTATATAACTTATAATCATGTAGTTCATTTAAACTTTCAGTTTGAACAAGATCAATCTAGGCATGATTTAAATGCAACACCTTATCACTAGAAGCAACTACAAAATTGTAAACCTTAAAATTAAAGTTCTTAAGGAGATCACTGACTTCTAAATTTCCTGGAAAAGTTACCCAAATTCAATGCCTCTTTCACCACAAAACAAGTTCAAGACAATATACATTTCCCACATTCTACAATAACAATTTTACAAACAGGGAGCCTTTGTATGAAAAGGGAGACAGTTTGATGGAATATAAATTTTAAAGACATTATTACAATGATAAAAGATCATATAAACAATGAAATATAACGTGAAAAAATTATATATCTATTTTTTGTTTCAGTAATTTTCATTTTTTTAAAAATATGTATATACTTTCCCTTTTTCACTATAATATTCTGCAGAATTACAGTCTAGCACAAAACTTTCCAGCCTTCTATTTTAGCTCATATGAAACTCCTGAAAATTGTAAAAAATATCTTTAATGTAACGTGCAAAGTCTTTTTTTTATTTTTTGATGAGTTGTTTTTCAATGGAAACAGAAAATGCAAATTTGAAAAGAACAGCAGATATTAATCCCAGTCCTCGAACCCTGGCCCAGAGTCTTCACTTCTAAGTGCTTGGTTTTGTTCATACTAAGTTGCTAAACTATTATATTGTATTGGGCAGTTTGAAAATCTAGGTCTAGTGGCTAAAAGCAATAGTTTCTTGGACTTACGTTCATTTTTCCTCTCAAAAGAAAATGTTCCTTATGCTTTATGCCAGATAAGGTGTCCCTTTTCTAAAACCAAGTGGTATTACCCAGTCACTGAATTGCTTAACTGTACTAAGGTTAAATTAAAATAAATTAAATAACCATAATGTAATTAAGGAAAATAATGAAATCTATTATTATTCAATTTAAGGGGAAACAGTGGGGAATATCTTAACAGTAATCTTGGTATAACTTTGTATAAAGCCTTTAAATCCTTCACAAACAACCCATATTGTCACAGTTCAAATTTATTCGACAACTGATATAGTTAAATAAGAGCGAGGTCGGGTAAAATAATTATAGCGAATCCAGTGGTCTTGTGGGAAATCCTGTTTTATATAACCTTGGGGTGAATACTTTTTTTTTTACTGAAAAAAATCTGTTTGTTCCTTCTAGCAGCATAAACAAATATCAAATTTAAAATGCAAAATGGAACAATCATCTACAAGCGGGTTTTCCGAGTTTACTTATGTTCGTAATCAGAATAAACAGAAATAAAAACACTCAAAGGCATGACACACTTCAGGAAAGTTACAAAAATTTGATCTGTTTGCATCTGCAACACCAATTAACTCTCCGTGTGTCAATCCACTATCACAGTATGTCTTATTTCCTGTTTGTTGTCATCCATCGGATTCAGCTTTTCCTCGTGCAAAATACCTTCAGCATACTTTCAAAACTATTCCTCCCACCTTCAACACTTTCTCTTGAAAGCTTTTTTGCGCAAGCTGCACCTCCTTTGTTGGGCCCCCTTGTTTAAGATTTGCAGAATGAATGGGCACACAGATGCCATTGGGGATATTCCGTATGCTTTGTTTTGAATTTGTTTAGTTTTGTTTGCCTTCAAAACAAAAAACGAAATTGATAGAACAAATGAGCGGAGACACGTTGCTAGCCTCACAAAGTGGACGAGCTCTGTGTGTAGTCCCTCAGGACGATGGAGGCATAGGTCATGCGGGGTGGGCTGCATAGCTCGGACTCGGACACAGGGGAGTTGGGGGCAGAGCTTCCTGAGCCCACTGAGTCTTTAAAAGGAGATGGGGGTGTTAGGGCTGGGGAGGCCTCTGGGGTGAACCGGCTTGGTACCAGCTCCTCCAAATCCTCCTCCATCTCCTCTGTTTCATGGATCCGGACGTTGTCATAAGCGTAGCTGCCAATCAGGCCCAACCGCTCATCCTCCAGCTCATCAGTAGGGCATAAGAGCTCCTCCTCAAAGGGGTCCAGGTGCGAGGTGGGGGTCGAACATTGGCCCAGATGGGTTTGGTAGCAGGGCCTTGCCCCGCTCCCAGGCCCCCGGACCTCGTCGTTAAAATCCGGCACGCTGGAATTGAGTTTGTCCGCCACCTCCAGGAGATGGTCCATGACGGACTGCGGGGGGAAGGTGCAGTTGCACGGACGCTCGGCTAGGCATGCCTGCCCCCCCACCGTGTCTTTTTCCGGCCCAACATTGAGCACCTGGCCAACGGCCATCACGGTAGGGCTGTCAGGCGGATTGTGGTGGACAGGATCACCCTCTTCCTCCTCTGCCACATCGTACAAAGTTTTGGTGCTGAGGTCTGAGATGCTGAGGCCAGTGTCGTAGGCTTTAGTTAGGGGTTTGATGACAGCTGTCTGATTGGGGCTGGGCTCCTGTTTCCTCACATGTACTGACAGTCTGTGCCACATGTGCTCCCCCTTCGGTGGCTGCTTGGCACCTGGTTCAGACCATGACACAGACTTTCCATTAGAACTAAGAACAAAATAAAGATGGCAGTTATTGCTCGGGAACCCAGGACAGTGAGATCATGCAAAAGAATTTCACAAAGGCTATTAAGCTCATCTAACTGCTCACTCTTTACTGCTTCCTTGGTAAACAAACAAAAAAGGAAATATTTATCTTTTCATTGGAGAGACGGAGCAAGAAAGAAAGAGAGAGAGAATTAGAAGGATAGTAAGACCAGAAAAAAGCATGCCTTTGACTTATAAATTTCATGAATTCATGTATTATTCAAATGACAGTATGTTTCTCAAATCGTTTGCCAAGTCACCATACTTAAATGTCAAATAGACTGAATGTAGGTAACAACGACTTTATTTACGATTTAACTTTATTTCATCTGCATTGTGTATAGCTAAACTAATTAAACATTGTTTAGTTATTACGAAAGGTTGATCACTTCTGAATAAACAATGTATCTGCAGGAATAATGCTGCCTATAGCCAGGTCACTAGCTGGAAGCACTGAGGAACGGAGTCCACACCTAACCCCTGATGTTTTTTCACTATATCAGAGCGTGAGCTTCTTACTTCATCCCCGTTTCACTGTGCAGAGATAGACATAAACTCCCAGGCAAAGAATCAGGCTGGTGAGTATCCTTGACAGCACTCACCACTATCTAATGCATTAAACATTTTCTCAGCCTTGGCTCACATTTACAGTGTTTCTTTTCTTTTATGAATATTAAAAGCAGTCGCCAACCATTTAGCGTCTGTATGTGTGAGTGAATAAGTGTGTTTTTTAACTTTCCCTTGCTGACAAGTCACACATGAGTCTGATACTGATGCTAATATGACCAGCTGCTCCACTGGACCAGGACGGAAGAACGCCGGTCCTGTAGGTGGGGCCACATTCCACCGGGTTCCCCAGCACCCGTTAACTTGGAGAGTTCAGGGGGCTTCAAATGATTCTCAGAAGAAAATTAGTAACACCTCTGTTTGATGGCTCAGAATGAGGCTGCAAGATATGATTGCAAACATCAGGCCCCCAGCCCCCGCCCCAGGATCGGAGTTGAACAGCCCTGACCTAATGGCCGCCCGGCCAGTGGGCTTTGCCCCGACGAGGACTCACCTCGCATTTCCTGGGGAGTTCTTCTTCCTGCGGAACATGTTGAGCAAGCTGTTGCTGCGACAGTCCACCTTGCCGTCGCCCACATGCATGCGCACCACGTCGGATGTGGTGAAGGCGCTGCGCACATTGCGCTCAGGCTTGGCGATGATGATGTAGATCTTGGGCGTGAACATGCAGCCCAGGGCCACAGTGGCACTCAGGCTGACGGAGAAGGAGGTGGTGATGATCTTGTAGTTGCTGCCGAAGTAGATGGGCACGAAGGCCAGCCAGATGATGCAGGTGGTGTACATGGTGAAGGCGATGTACTTGGCCTCGTTGAAGTTGGCCGGCACGTTGCGCGTCTTGAAGGCATAGTAGGTGCAACTCATGATCAGCAGGCCGTTGTAGCCCAATGGCGCCACCACACCCAAGTTGCTGGTGTTGCAGATCAGGTAGACCTCCCGGATGCTGGGGTAGGACTTAATGGGCTCCGGTGGCTCAAGAATGATGAGTGTGACCTCCAGAGTGAGCTGGATGCTGACTAGAAGCGAAGCGATGACCACCTGGGCCCAGGCGCTCATGAAGCGTGGCTTCCGCGTGCAGATCTTCTTCTTGCTGCCCGCCAGGATGCGAGCGATGCGGTTGGTCTTGGTCACCAGGGCGGAGTAACACATGGCAGAGGAGAGGCCCACCAGGAGACGTTGCAGGTAGCAGGAGGTCACGGTGGGCCGGGCAATGAGCGTGAAGGGGCACACGTAACCCAGGAAGATGCCGGCCAGGATGATGTAACATAGCTCGCGGCTGGAGGATTTCACCACGGGGGTGTCGCGGTACAGCACGAAGATGAATGTCACAAACATGGTCACCAGGATGCCCAGACAGGAGAAGACCACGGCCACTATGGACTCGACATCAGTCCACTCCAGGTACTTCAGGGGAATCGGCTCGCAACCTGGGAGAGAGAATCACAGATCAGGCTCACAGACCATGAGGAAAAATAACGAGAACTACAGATCGGTGTCCTCCTGAATTTTAATACCAGTATTTAATGAGTCATAATGCGTTTACATACCCACAGTTTATACAGTTTAATATGACAAGCTCACCTCTGCAAACTGCATGGGGTTTAGATATATGACACAGTACGACATCAATAACCAGTGAACCTCACAGTGGCCGTGGCAGCCGGACGTTCACTGCGCCGCATGCCAACGCGGCTCCACTGCACGTCTGGCTCCCGCACGAGGAGACGGAGGACAAAATGCCTTCCGCGCAGCATGGCACCAGAGGCATTACACACAGACAGCGGTATCCCACACGGCTGGATATGAATTAAAAACAGCACGGGGTCACTACCGGATCAGCGCCAGGCTCCTCAATCAGCCGCCCGAGCCAGCTCCCCGGTACTGGGCCTGGAGAAGCTCCTCCATTTTAATCACAGTGAGGCTCCTTCAGGGCCATACAGTCAGAGACAGCGCAAGTAGAGAGGCTGGGGCTGAGTGGGTCCTGACTCACTGACTCACAGGCTGATCACTGACTCGCAGGCTGATCACTGACTCGCAGGCTGATCTGAGCCGGTAGAGTCACTCTGCTGCTACTGTCTCTAACAATCATTCATATTCAGAAATTATGTTTTCCTAGAAGGTAGGGCTGTGGTTTAGTTGGTTAGATGGTGCCAGCAGCCATACTACCTGCAGTTAAGGCCATGTAATCTACCTGAAATTAAGCAGGGTTTGTACAGGGCCAATACAGTCATACCTCAGCTCACGAATTTAATTCGTTCAAGGACTCAGTTCGCGACACAAAAAGTTCACGACTTGAATCAATTTTTCCCATTTAAAATAATGTAAATACAAATAATTTGTTCAAACCTCAGAAGTACTGAATTTTTTAAATGTTTTTCTGTGACCAAGAATATATACTATAACCTTACAGAGCAAAAAAGGGAAAGAGAGAATATATGTTTACGGAAGGTGGACCAATACATAACTGAGCATACACTTGTTGGCGGGCTGGTCGCTCGAAAGACGCCAAAACACAGAAAAGAACCACAAAACATCCACCAAAAAAAACTAAACAATTAACATTAAAAGACTGAGTAACAGTCAAAAACAATACAGTAATTTCGAAAATGTGATTTTTTTTTTATTATTATACTGTACAGTACTTTCATATGCCTAAAATGTCAGGGGTGGGGAACCTATTCCATGGAGAGCCAGTTCCAAACCCTGAACTAAAGTTCTTTTATTCAGAAGTAATGTCTCATTATTCGCTTTTAACTTTAAAAAGTTTGTTTTTCCGAATCAGTCTGACAGGTTTTTGGGATGACCTCTCAATTAGCCAATAATAATACAGTGGTTCTCAACTGCAGTCCTGGGGACCCACTGTTACTGGCTGACAGAGAGGCCATCCCAAAAACCCGCCCCCACACCGGCCCTCCATGGAACAGGTTCCCCAACCCTGCTCTGTATGTAATTAGTGAATTCTCTCCTGCCCCTTCACCACCTTAGCTATTATGTGGTGAGCATACTGGCACAGAATGGTTGCTGTCGCATCATCCTGGTGGGTGCTACACAGTGGCGGTGGTTGAAGTGGCTCCCCAATACTTCTGCAAAGCACTTTGGGTGTCTTGAAAAGTGCTATATAAATGTAACTTTCATTCATTCATTCATTCATTCAATGTGCCTATCTAGTAAACAGGAGATCCTGGGTTTGAATCCTAGCAGTTCCCAGGGTCATCCCTGAAGATATCCCACGTGTAGAAGGAGGGTGTGGTCCCTTCTTTGTTGATATCAAGTGGGGGTCACTCCCCTGGGCTTGAGTTCCCCAGAGGACACTGGGTTTAGGTCCCAATGTGGCATGGGTTTGTGTCCCCATGCATTAAGAATAGAAAGGGTGATCAGAAGTCCCCTACTGGGACTGTGGGTGACTACAGTCCCATGTTTTTGGTGGTATTTTATTATTATTTATTTTTTTAAACCGATTCCCTTTTTAATTTTTTCTGTGCTTATAGTTATGCCTATGCTAATCATTATGCTTATGCTAATTCCTTACCTTAAAAGTCTGTAAAGCACTTTGTAAACCCTGTAGTTAAAACAGTGCTATATAATTAAACATTGATTGATTGATTGATTGACTGACATGTGAGATTCCTTTCAAGAATTTCCCCTTGAGATCAACAATATTTATCTTGCATAAAATATACCCCACAACCCTATATTGTATAAGTGACTGGAAGATGGATGAATCAACGATTAGAGTATATATGTATAATATATGCAAATATATTTTATATTATATACTATATGTAATGTATTCACTGGCTTCCAATCCAGTGTGTGCCCTGTGATGTACTGGCATCCCACCCAGGGTGTGTCCTGCCCTCTGCTTCCAGGGATAGACTCACCTTGACCCTGCATAGGTCAAACGGTTATGGAAAATGAGTAGATCGTCATATTCAGAAATCAATTAGCTGTACTGGGTCACCATTTTCATCTGTCAAATATGGAATCTCACCGGGTTTGCTATTTAGTATTGTCCTCTCTCTATATGCTGTAAAATTAATTTTGATTCATATGCTGACACTCAGTTGTACATTTCAATAAGAACTAATGACACTCTGCCCATAATCTCCTTAGAGAGCTGTTCCAATGGAGTAAAAAAGGAATGGATGAGTCAAAATTGCTTCCAAACCCTGAACTGAAGTTCTTTTATTCAGAGGTTGGCCATTTTAACACAGACCTGACCTTTAACTCCTTATCCAAGATACACATCCTATAGCATAAAAATATTGCACAATGAGGGCAATTTCTTACTTTTCAAGTAACGGGAATGTTAACGTATTGGTAGCAGATTGGAAACAGTCACACATCTTAGCTTGAATTAATTTATCTGCCGTTTTTATCCACAGCAACTTACAGTATAGGGAAGAGTTATAATTTATGCATGTTCTCTGGGATTTAAAGCCATGACCACAATACTCTACTTATTGAGCTACAGTAACTATATAGTGATACATTATTTGCATTTGAACAAGTGCAGGAATTCATTCATTTTCACATATCCTGTCTTACTCCCCTATGAGACACACAGAGGATCAGCACTCTGGGTCAGCCATTTATCTGGTACCCCAGAGCTGTATTCAGGGTTAAGAACCTTGCTTAAGGGCTAAAGAGTTATAAGATTACTCTGTCAGCCACAGGATTAGAACCAATGACCTTCAGATGTCGGGCACACACCAACCATTCACCACCCCTTCACAGGCAGTTACGTTCAGTACTGACTTCGTAATTCCTCTCCTCACTTATACGGCTCTGAAAGGTCAGGTCCCTGTTTATCTAAAGGAGCCAACTGATGTGTATTATTCAGAAGCCACTCCCAGTTTTCCTGGACTCAAGGCTCCAGGTAGTTTCTCAGTTAAATAAGATCTGTTGGTGGGAAAGTCCTTGGCTATAGGGCTCCTCGTTTATGGAAATGATGCCAGCTAAAGTCAGGGATCCCCCCCCCCCCCGGTCTCAGCATTTAAATCCAGACTGAAGACATACTATTCCAGTCCAGTGAGTGTAACGTAGCCTATTTTCGTCTAACTTACTGTACCTTAAATAACTGCACCGGTGCTAGATGCACCAACAAAGCCTGAGCTTCTGGGACCACAGCCTCGAATGACCCACTGACTGTCACCAGCTGCCGAAATGGAGGACCACTTTCAGCTACAGGAGCGTGAACATTCCCGTTTCCGACTTGTAGGATTAAACTGACGCTTATGTACTAAGCAGCTGCTTTATCCAAAACAGCATACAATTGAGAAAACAGGGTCAAGCAGTCACAGGAGAAACTGGGGTTAAGCACCTTGCCCAAGGGTAATAGCACTCTGCCAACCACGGGATTCGAACAACCAACCTTCTGATCACGAGAACAGCGACCTATCCCAGAGAGCCGCACACCACCCCATTAGTGGCCACAAACAGGTTTATTTATATATAATAATATTTATATAATACTGTGTAACTTTAAACGATGCTATGTCCATGTCTATGTTGTTCTTGCTGTAAAATCTCTGTTCAGCATTGTGGGGAAACTTCTTCAGGATGGGCACAATAAGCAAGTATATATAAAACTAAATACAAAAAATTATTGACACCAAGATGTCTGTGCAGGAGGTGGCTTCCAGGCCGAACCTAGAAACAAGCAGAATTGCAAACCCAGCAGTCGGCAGTTGCCTGGGCTGGAGGTTGGTGCTAGACCCTGACTCCGCTCGCGCAAAAAAGAAAGCATTAAACAGAGCTAATTCCAGGATCCAACTGCTATTCCTCCAGCAGAGATCGAAGGCACATCAGTAAGCACACTGAAGGCCATTACCTAATACCTAAGCAAGTTGAGCATTTGATGTCATTGTATGAGTAGCAAGAACAATATTGAATCTTCACAAATCTCATCTTGCTCTCCTATGAGATACAAACACATAGGTGACAATAAGCTTGGAGTCAGAACACGGGGTCAAGGGCCCAACAGTGATAAGATATTAGTCTTCTGGCCATGGGATTTGGCCGACATAAATATAGACCGCAGACCTGCAAAGTTGCACACCACACAGCAGCTGAGTAATGTATACCAACAGAGCAAAACACACTCCGCATCTACTCACACCTGGGGGAGGAAGGAAGTCGGCAGAAACTGCAGCAGGCACCACAAGTAACTTCAACTGAAGATACCAGGCACTGAATCCAGGGCCTAATACATACAAAGGAGGTGACCCACCACTGAGCTATATCCCCCACCTGAGAATCATTACTGACCCATGTCACTACATCAGTCAATGAGAGAGACCATAATGCCTTCTTTCAGTATAAAACAAACTGAACAAACTGCTAGATGAACCAGCTCTGCAGTGGGAGGAGATTTGGCTGAAGCCCCATTAAATAGTGACAAAAGATTTCTCTGATAAAGACGTGAGTACAGACACAGGCAGCATCCCACTGAGACAAGGAAGAGCTATTGTATATAGATCAAATGTTTGTAATCATCTATGACAACAACAGCATCACGACCCCGCATTGAATAAGCAGATAGGGAAGATGGATGGATGGATGGATAAAACAACAACAATAACAACATTAACAAAACAAAGAAGTGTGTCCAGGAAACCTCCTTTTGGCTATGAATGATATATTTATACTGTGATGGGTTGGCACCTCATCCTGGGATGTTCACTGCCTTGCACCCGTAGCCTCTAGGATAGGCTCTGGGACCCCCGTGACCTTGAATAGGATAAGCAGTCACAGAAAATGGACGGATGGATTATATATTTACACACGTTCTGTGAGCATGTTGTGAATGAAATATGTGGTAATACCCATAGTCATATGATCCATCCATCTGTCCATCTGTCCATCCAATTAGAGTTGCTCTGATCTGGAGTCCATCCCAGAAAAACAGCATATACAGCAAGGTGTGTCCAGGATGGGATGCATGTCCATTACGGGAACAGACGCTCATTCATAAATCCAGTGTTTATCAGGCCCAAAAAGGCAGCTACCACCGGGTTCCGTGTTGTTACTGGGGGGACAGTCATTCTGGCTGGAGCACGTCTCATGTGGGACAAGGCCCTGCAGTTCTGATCCGGCGAGAGAAAGCAACGGTATCCATCCGATGTGGCCACTTGATAACACTGATTGCAGGGAGCCGCCTGCGTAGCCAAGAAGAAGCCAGGCTCCACAACGACACCTAATAAACTCCCCGGCACTTTCTGTCGCCATGGCGATTTGATTTAATTAGGAGAGACGCGCGGGCCGGCGTGTCGTGGAGAGTCGAGACAGCCCGGGTGAGGCACATAGAGGGGAGCGGCTTCTCAAGGGGCCTGGAGGTGCCCAGCAAGCCACGGATGCTCCCTGACAGGTTTGTGAAGTGGGGGGGGGGGGCGCAATGCAATGCTTAATGCAACCTGACTGCCCTGTTTAAAACAGACACATTTGACAGTGTGCCTGGGGTGGGGGATTTTAGTACATATGAAAAACACCTAACAGCACCGCGGAGTCACACGCACACAGAGAAAAGCAGCACTCTGCAATCCGGGCCCATTCTCTTACTCGCATCCTGCCGCCATCCCACAGCTGGGGCATTTAACCTCCCAGAGTAAACCCACGAAACTCTGTCCAGCTGGAGCACACGGACCAGAAGCTTCCTGCCTCGGATGCGACAGCCACTAAGGAGACTGCAGCCAGAACACTGGAGGATGGGGGAGATACAGGTGACTAGCTTCCGGAGCTGACTAATCCTGAGCAGCCATTAACCTCACACTTGAACCTTTTAGACAGATTCAGGTCTATTTCAGGTGTGAACTTTAAGTGGAACAGGACTGAGGAAAGCCTTCAGATTCCGCACTTTTGGAAAGCGCGGTGATGGGAGAGCTTTGGAAGCTTCATAATGTGGGTAAAATGTCGCTAATTCAGCAGAAGGAACATCCTATTATGGATCAAGATTATAAATATATCATAAATTATTTTTGATACTTCTGTAGTTATGTTAGAATGCATTTCCTTTAGGGCTCCATTACAGGAATTTAGAGAATGACCCTTTAAAATCCTCAAGGCATGGCACATTGCTGGCTCTTTCTTCATCACAGCATGGATGTCGGAGAAGCATGGATACCCTGCACTTGACAGAGGCCCTTGAAAATTGAAAATTAAAATGATAAATTATACGTAAAATCTGGCGGGGGGGGAGGGGGGGCAAGGTTCTGTGTAACACAAAACATCTCCTGTATCAGTGAACACCTCAGTCAGACTCACTGAGCTCAGCACCCTCCTGAACAGACGGGTACTGAGAACGTCCTCTGTGGTGACTGTATGTTGCTGGTGTTCCAACAGTGGAGTGAGAGAGCGGGGAAAACAGAGAGGTGCAGCGGGAGATGTGGAGAGGGAGAGAGGGAAATGGAGGGGACGTGCATACCCGCCAGCTCCTCGTCCGGCCACCAGCCCAGGTCACAGGCTTTGCAGGTGAACTCGTCCTGCACCATCTCATTGTCCTTGCAGGTTGTGCAGATCCAACAGCAGCTCACCTCCCCTTTCCTGATCACCTGGAGACAGCCAATCCCCAGAAGCCCCCAATAAGCCTTCGCTCTCACAGCAAATGGTCATATTTTATTTTTCATTGCTAGCTTTTATGTTTTGGCTTACTAAGCTGACTTATTAAACAGTTTTACACATTTAGTAGTTTAGAGCACAGCAGTCAGTATGCTGGTGAGTACGGTATATAGTCTGAAAACTGAATTGCTCTACTGCTTAATACTCATGAGTATGCTGCATATTCTGAGTCACTGAATTTTTAAACGAGCATCAGTATAGTACATAAGTTGAATTATTTAATACTGATGAGTATGTTATATTTTCTGAGGTGCTGAATTTTTAAATGAGCATCAGTTTCATATATAAACTGAAATACTTAATACTTATGAGTACAGCACTTAACTGCTAAACTGTTTAATACTCATGAGTATGCTACTTAAATACCCACCTATATAAATGTGTAAAAGGCACTTTGGATAAACACATCAGCTAAATGCTGAGTGAAAATACAGCTTAATAGTTCACTTGGAGCTATCAGACTAAGTATCTTTTCCAAGGATACAAGAGCAGTAAGGAACATACCCGATTGTAAATCTAGCTTGTTAACCACTACGCCACCTACAGGCAGTAGCCTACTCGAGTTGAGGGGGGATGAGGAGGGATGTCATCCCCCCTGAAATAAAAACAGTCAAAATCATCCCCCTTCTAAAACGAACATCCCCCGTTCTATCCCTTGTGCTATTTTATCAATGAATGCATAGGTCTATTGAGTAAAATGCGCGTGCCAACTTTTTTTTTTTTTAATTTACCTCAGTAAGTGACATAGCAGGTGACGGTGTTGCAGTGATTTTAACATCATGGCCAAACGGCATGGACAGCTCGATCTGAGGGACTTCGGATTTAAAAAGGCAAAAAGCTGACGCTCCGCCTAGTTGAGGTCAAAAAGAAACTATAGGCGCGTGCGTCCTGCTTAAAGGCGCCGCGTCCCAATTACCTCTGATTTCATTCCTAGCAGGGATTTTACAAGCAAGTATTCGTCGTTTAATCGGATTGGCATTTCCTACTTTGAAAACATACTCCGAGTATCTGACACGTAACATCCACACCATGCATGTTGTTTTAGGTTAGTAGAATATATTAATTATGTTTTTGCTTAAACAACAATAAAAAAGGTACACAGTTGGTCTCCCACCATGTACACTGTCATCAGCACAAAATATGTCTGATAAACGATCAAATTCACCATCCCCCCTGATTTGTATTTACAACTCGACTACTGCCTACAGGTACCCCAGTCAGCATTCCTGCTGAGCTTGAGTGACACATGCATGCCCAGCCCACCCAACCATGGCCAACCTCGCACCTTGATCTGGCCCCTGGAACACGGGTCGCTGCAGACAGAGCGGACGATGCCGCTGCGGTTCATCTGGATGCGGTTGTCATCGATATTGAGGATGCCCTCGTGCCAGGAGCCCACGTTGATGTAGTGATAGCGACCGCCCTCCACATACTGCAGGTTCATGATGTCGTACCTGTCACGGAAACAGCACGGCAGCAGTGACGACATCTGCCTTCATCCTGCGGCACCAGCTGAGCTAGGTTCTAAATCCCAGAATTGTCAGGCTGGCACTGCATTGGATCCGTGAGTATCAATCGGAAAAGAACCAGATGTGTGAGCCCATCTTGGACATGAGAAGACTATGAAAAAGTCTTCCATATAGCTCACACCTACAACCTTTTTGTATTGTTACTTTCACGGAGAAAGATGTATGCCAAATACATTCAAACCCAGAGAAGTACA
>JAODJW010000039.1:20607349-20619000 GCA_026777045.1 Hyperopisus bebe | reverse complement strand
AGGCTAAAAGACATTTCAGGGGGCCCCCCTAAAATAGGCCTAACGATATCCCTGCTGTAACTAATGATGAGGAAGCCAGACTTAAGGTCATTGATGGTCTCATCTCAACAACAAAAAAATGAGCTGGAAATTTGGTCTTCATTCATATGCTATACCTCTACATGACTTGCGACACAGGTGACATGGGTAACATGCCCCAGGGTGACCTTGGCGCTATACCCCAACAGAAGGGGGAGGTGGCAAGGGGAGTACAGGGGCTCACCTGCCGGGTGTGTCCCCGTTCTCATCAAAGTAGACGTCCTCGCCGGACACGCCAGTGAAGGTGGTCTTGAGCAGGAAGTCGAGCAGCTTGCTGCCGTCGAGAGGCCTCATGGCAGCGCACAGGCCCGGTCCGTCGGGGCACAAGAAACGCTGCATGTCATGCAGGCCGTGCGCCATGGCGTAGATGGCGTTGATCACAAAGCCCATCTTGCTGTCCTGCACGTAGTTCTCGCTCAGACTCTCGTTACCTGCAGGCCATCACAAACCACACACACACACACACACACACACACACACGCTTGAATGAATCCATCTGTGCCAGGAGAAGCTACCACTACACAGTGCTATAGGTGAACCACTGTGCCACGTTATATTGTGCTGTGAGAATGTGTCTTTGTCCCTCTTTGACTGCTAAGCCATGGTAATGACCACACACCGATAACGTGACCTCTCTGTAATGCGGTGGTCAGGTGGTCTACTCTATTATATACATAAGAGCAGAATGCTCACTCTTCATTTGGAAAACCCTATAGAACCATCACTAAATCACCTGCAAGCCCCATTCCTTTGGCTCCTGCTCAGTAGCAGTCTGCTACAGACAGTGGAGTCGTTTTATTATTAATGCCTATGATTATACAGCAGAATATAAGTGGAACATCTCAGATGTGGTAACAGGTACCCAGAAGCCTGTCGCCCCTGGCCACTGGCCTCCTTTGGTCAACTGCGTGTCTGACAGCTGGAGGAAGCAGGCACTGGACCCGCAGGTAGCATGACATTCACATTGCACATGCCCACAAGGGCAGTGGTTCTGGCAGAAAATTTGCATGCATTTTGTTTTGTTCTGTTTTGTTTTGTTTTGCAATCATTTCACAGCAATGATACAAAGGGCTGAGGGGGTTCCCATTTTGCTGTCAGACAAACTGTTGCTTAATAAGTGCGGTTAGTAAGTGTTTCATAAACAGCAAGCAAGTTACATGTTCAAAATACAGAAATACAGGAACCTTTAATAATAACAGTCAAACCCAGCCATGGTATACTGGATGATTTCGGATGTGTTACCCTGAACATGTCAGGGCCATTACTGAGGCCCCTGATCAGATTTGGCCATCGTGCCATTTATCCATGCCTTTGATCCATTTCGGCCTGTTAACGTCACTTTCAGCTTTAATCTCAGCGGTGGATGAGACTAACGGAGCAGGAAGAAAGGGCGCTTCAGCGGACCGGGGTGTCACAGCAAAAGGACAAATGCCCGTGGTGGCGGGGCCGAATCGAGGCTCCCCTTTTGGCGGGGCTCCATTTCACCATTCTCCTTACGTTCTCAATTTCTGATTTAGCGTTGCGGAGATTAACAATTAAAAAAAAATAAGTTTAAGTGCCCAGCGATGATTTGAGTATAGACGCCCGATTAAACAATCAGTGAAATCACACTACGACGTTTCCCGGGAGACAAGAAGCCGCTGCGCATGCGCCCCACGCCTCTGGTTAGTGCATCAGCTCAGGCTGCATGCAGGCTGGCGAGGAAAGCCCCGCATCACACATGTCTGTCTGTCCATCACTGGCATTTCTGGCTCTACAGGAGAGGTCAGCTGATCCAAGCTCCTCGTGCTTTGGTGATACGTGTACAACACAATGATGTGGGCTAACGTTACTCTCTTTGGGCTGGAGAACACTGGAAAGGCTCTGATTCAAACAGTGCTGGAGGGCTATTTGATCCAAAATGGTGTTAAAATGTTGGATTACTTCAACGATGTAAGAATGTCAGTAACGTAAGAACATGATGTTATTGTCATTTTCTAATGATCACATTATTTGCATGTACTCTCTAACATTCCTTGTACATTTTTGTGTTTGTATTATTTATTTGTTTAATTCAAATCACAAGGGCTTCGTGAATGGAATGAATCACTGGCACCCCTCGGTGTATAGCCAGACCAAACTTCATAACCGGTGCACCTAAGGCAGCTCTCTCTACGATTCCTCTACAGGACATGAAAGAAACACTTACCTTCCTGGTGCTTTTTGTGAGAGAACAACAGAAGTGACAGAACAGTGAACTAAGCATCACGGTTACGTTAGCGTTATGGTGTCGTTACGTTAGCGCTACGTTACCGCTGTTATGGTATGTCTGCATTTCTCCATCACATTAAAACCAAAGTTAATAACAGTACTAGGATGTAAAATGTAAAAAAATTTATTTAAATTAAATAAAATGCAGGGGAATAAGGTTGCATCTAAAATAAACCTCCTGACCCCCCTGTGTTTTTTACTGTTATATGTATTTTGTCTTCATTGTTAGAATTTGATCTATAGTGGAAAAAGTGGAAAAACCACCAAAAAGTCATATAAACAAATGAACCAAAACATCATGACCACCCCCATGTGAGGTGGATTCTGTTGACTATCTAGCAAAAATGGCATGTGTCAACTTCTGGGATGTATTAGATGGTAAGGTAACATTCAATACTTGTAGTTGACATGTTTAATGCAGAAGAAATGGACAGGAATAAAGATCTGAATGACTATGACAAGGGCAAAATCATTATGGCCAGACGACTGGGTCAGAGCATTCTGAAACTGCAAGGTTTGTGTGGTGCTCGTGGTCAGCCATGGTGAGAATATGTCACAAGGTGAGAATATGTCACAAGGTGAGAATATGTCGAATATGAACACAGGGCATCGAGCCACGTGGGGGCGGTCATGATGTTTTGGCTCATTGGTGTTTATGGGATAAATATATACTGTAAATTCTGCTGACAAACAGAGATGTGATTAATCTGAATTTTGTTTGGTGTCTGTGTGACTGTGTGTGATTTAAAAGGCGTGTGCTTGACAGTGTTTTCCTGTGTCTGAACAAATCAAGCATGACATGAAGTCTGTCTGTGTGCCTCCATTTGCAAAGACTACCTTCATGGTCGACAGAGAGTGGGGAAAAAAATGGAAAACAGGAAGTGGGCTTTTGCACAACTGTGTATGCCTTGCATAAGTGCTAATGACTTGGTAATACAGACACACAATGGGCCCCACACTGCGCTTCTCTCCTTCAGGCCCTAGGAGGGACGTCTGTTACACTTTTCCCACTGTTATGTTCCTGCTAGTGGCTGAAATGTCAGGCCCTGCTATGTGCTTGTATGCTAAGCAACAGAACACTGCTGGAGCTGTAATGCCAGATCTTGCATTATGATGCCCAGCTTGCTCTTCTGCATGAAACTATGCACATAACACATCCCTCTAGTCCCTCATGTGACGTCAGCAAGGCCTGCCAGGGAAGCCGTGGCATCTTACCGGAGCAGATCTTCTTGTAGTTGGTGTTTTCGGACGGGTGGCCTGGGATCCGGCACTGGAAGCGGTGCTGCCAGAACTCGCCGAACCACGGATTCCTGGCATTGGCATCCAGCCGCAGCTTCAGGAAGTAGTCGTTGAAGGAGGTGACCTCAGCCGACTGCAGCTTCATGGTGATGCCGCCCTCCGCCTCCAGTTCGTATCCCTCCACCACCTCGTCTCGGTCAGCCCAGCCATCACTGGAGGAGCAAAGGTAGCGACATTGACCCCATGGTCATCACCTCATAACCAAAAGTGATTTAAAGCATGGAACATAAAAGGGGCTATAATTCATACAGAGGGCCAACTTTATCATTAGCCAATGATATGTTTTGAGTTGGTGAGTGACAGGGAGGAGGCACTCTGGGGGCCAATAAGCTTTCAGCTCAGGCCAGTGGCCCTGCCTTTGAATATGTCCCTAATCATACCTAACAGTAACACATTTTAACATTTTCAAATGTGCAATTTACATGGTGAAAATTGGTCTCACCAGCGTGAGCAGCAGAAGCGACTAAAAGTTCCAAGTTTCTCCCTCTGTTTTATGTTTTTTCTTGTTTTTCAGTTTTTCTGTACCCTTGTAGATCACTATCCAGCCTAATGGAGATGCTTTTTTGAGGCATCTGATTGGCTGAGACCTTATATGCCTTCCATTTGGGACCTAAAATGCACGACTATCAACAAACACCTTCCAATATGTCCCCCAGTCTGTGTATAACCCTTAACACTGTGTTGAAGTTTACACTCTGAGGATTCATAATTGTTAACAAAGCTGATTTTTAAGCCTGAATACCTTGGTCAATTTAAACCATTTTGCTTATTTAAAAAAAAAAATGAGAAGACCTGTTTTGGGAATGTAGGATATTTTGCTGAGAAGCACGAGGAAACTTGTTTGGGGCTGGCAGAGATAGAAATCTGCTTGCCTCAGACAGAAATGTCTCAAATTGGATTTCCATTAAGGAACACTAGAATATTTTGTTAACGGTCACAGTAATTCAACACATGCTCCCCATTTAGGAATTACAGTTCAATGAAGGACCAGGAACCGCTATGTGCGGCTAGCTGCAGTGCTAGAAGTACAACTCACTATTCCAAACCCCTAGCTTCCCTAGAGCTGGACTACTGTTCTCAGGTTCTCTAGTAGGGGTTGGGAGCTCAGGACCACAAGAAGACAAACTTGTAGACAAGCTATGTGCCATAAAGTATAGTCCTGGTTAAGCAGACCTGCACATACATCTGACCCATCGGGGTTATGACAGACTCTTCCAAACTGTTGCTCCAGTTATATGGAAAATCCGAACTAAAAACCTATTATACTGTTTGCAGGTGCTGATGTGAGACCTCCACTCCAGTAGGTGGCTCACTCTAAATACACGTTATAATGTACATCACAGTAGTCCTCCTTTGTCTGCCTCATGGCACTTTTTTATTTGGACATGCCCCCTGTTCATGGTAACCAGGTGTAACTCATCAGTAGGACAGCTGGGAAAGAGGCCAAAGGTGCTGCTTTTTAAAACTGGGGCCCGGATCACAGACACATTTTTATATGACATTTGAAGCTGACGAATCAAACTGAACACCTTCTGGTGCTAGAGGCAAATTAATTTCTGTCCATTTTTAAGGTGGATTAAGCAAAGTCAATTTCTGACACATTTAATTAAAAATGTTATTTAGATTTTTATCTCTTCCCCGTTGTAAGTACTCTTGCCCTTAAACTAAGTTTTTTTTTCTACAGCACTCAGAATTGCTCATACACTATGCAGTGGCTCCTAAGTGTTAAGTAATGCAATAAATAACATCCAAGCCAATCTCACATAAGGAGCTCATAGCTTGTTAGCTGAATAAAGACCAGTTGAGCGACTAAACATTTGTTCACTTATTGCTGACATTTGACCATTGCCGGCTTGCATTGTGTGTTTCTACGAATGGGAAAGTGGACAGCTCTCGGCAACCTCGTCTTAGGTCCAACATTCTGAAACATTTCGTATAATTAACTGCATTGTGAAAATGCTCGCAAAAAGCGTTGCGGAAATGCGCACATTTGTTTGCAGATGTCGCCAGAAAATGGCCAAGATCGATTTGGGCCTTAATGTCTGTTTCCTTTCCTGGCAGGAGCAGAAAACCTCTTCTCACCCTAACTCTCCCCCAGTGCTCAGTGCTGCGGCCGGCTTCCGAAATTCTCGCTCTGCGGGCTGAACTCCAGCGGCCTACATTTTCACCGGAGCAAAAGAAAACACGCGAGTGTTACTGGCCTGATTAGCTTCCGCAAACATTAATTAATTAATGAGCATTCCCCCGTCCCACCACCCAGATCATGAAGCCCAGCACAGCTGCTCGTTACACGGGCCGGCAGGCTCCCGGGGAGCCGATACGGACCGGCCTGGGCCCAGAGCCGTTTAAACACAATCCCAGCACCTTTATTTATTCATCACGGCCCACTTACCGCAGCACATCCACAGAAACCACCAGCCTAAACCAGAGTCTACACTCTCTGTGTGGCTTTACTCCCGATTTCCGTGCATTTTGCCCTCAAGCAGTGTCTCCTGCAGCCGCTTTCTATTTTTTTTTTTTACCTTGAATGAAGGATATGAATAAAGCTTTCTTTTTAAAAAAAAAAATAAACGAATATTTTTTTTCCAACACACAAAGTAGGTTTTTTAAAAGAGTTGCTCTGCTGAATTTAAATTAAATATCTTTTATTGGTTTTTTTTGTGCAATTATAGGATTAAACAGAGAGGGCAGGAGAGTCACATGGTTTATGGAACCTGGTAGCCGATTCACCAGAAATGGAAGCCCACTGAACATTTTTTTTTAAATATATAAAGCTACCTCTGCCATTTTCCAGCCAGGTCATTGGTCATCTCTGCCAAACTCCTACCAGGGACCGATGACCCCTGCTTTATTCACAGCACACCCATAAGTCTGGCTGGGAGAACATGACGAGATGCTCTCTCTGTATAACCAGCCACTTGCAGATGCTAGATGGGGGAATGAAGCAACTTATTAGTGGGCATCCAGCCTAACTTGGTTCATACATCTGTTACTGAGACACGCTTATCCAGAGCCTATCCCAGGAGACACAGACAGAGGGCAGAGGAACACCTTGGATGGGATGCTACTCCACCATAGATTACCTAGATTGGTGAATCCCGAAGCTCTCTTTGACTAACCATAACCATCCCATGTAGTCCTCTAATTCCACCCCCAGATTAAACCAATAAAATAATTTAGGCCCAGAATTGACATTGGGGTGTAATATATGGAATGGCTGGGGGGGGGTTCTCAATACAGCCTTAGGAACCACTCATCATATTAATGATTCGAAATAGTTTAGCTGGCAAGTGGATACCGAATCTGTTTCGCCACCAGGGGGCTCTCAGGCACCTTTGGCAGATCACTGAGATCAGATTCAAACCCTGATCTGAGTCAGTCTGTCCACTGTTTCTTAATACCTGAGCAACTGCCCAGCAGAGGCCTCAGTTTAAGACAGTGGTGCAGCTAAAAAGCACCTCTTAAACAATAAATCAATTCTAAGCCCCTGTAGTGCCTAGTAATGAGATGTTTATTAATTAGTAATAAGGTATTTATTCATTAGTAATGAGATGTTAATTAGTTACTGCAGACAAGGAACAAATCACACTTCTTTCCCATGACAGTCACCCTTTAATTCAATCGACCTGTCCATGGCCAGATGTTTTGCTTCTGATGCATTATGAGACTAATGAACAATCGATGTTGAACAGCAAGGGAAGCATTTCAGTACCAGAAATGTGGTTCCAATTCACTTCTTCAGCTTTGGCTGCTATTTACAATGGACATAACTAATGTTTAAAGTGAAGAGCTCTGAGTGTCCAGGCCATTATTATTTATGATATTCATCCTCATTCCAGGTGAACTCTGTTTTCACTTGGTCCTAAACACACTTAACACTCTTAAAATAACTCATTTTAAATGCCCATCTCACAAGCCATATGCCAGGCCACTACTAAAGGCAGCATTCATATAATTTAACTAAAAGGATCTTATATAGCCAGTGGTGGTACACATTTCCTGTTTCTACAGCCCATTTAGGTGCTGACAGTTCTTCGAAATGCAACTTTTCCTGAGTTTCAAACCAGAACCCATTTGAAGCATTTTAGCTTCACCTTGACCTGTATATCCCTTGCCCATATCTACATGCATGCATACTGTGGTAGGCTGCAATGCTCATGGGGGGTATGCATATTTTATTACTACATATTTTCCTATTGGTTGCACACATCACATGGTCCAAAAGGGGTGGGGTTTGCACAGCATTCATGAAGCCTTATGTAAACATGCTAGCCTACAGAGGCTTTACAGAACCACCTCAGATGGCAAGCGAGGCTGACCCAGGACTGAGTGTTAGGAGCAGCAGTCCATTTCACCATTTCACCTCCCACGACGAGAGAATCTAAAACATAAGACATTTTCTTTTCTGACTTTTCTGTGACCGAAAACACCTTGTTACTACAAGAAGAAGCTGGCTAGACTCGTTAAAGCTAACAGGAAGGCCACAAATGCAAATACAACAGCTCATTACAACAGTGGTGTTCAGAAGGGTTTCTCTGAACACACAACTCATCTACCCTTGAAGCGACTCTGGAGGCAAAAGTGGGTCTTACCAGGTACTACCCAAATCTACCTAATAACACAGAGGTGTGTTTAAGTTTTTCTGCATATGTGTTTGTATACAAAAATGTCAATTGGGGTCAGTTCAAGCAGAAACTTGTCACAAAATGCCTACATACAGAATTTTAAGGATTATTTAAGGATTGTTGGTCCGTCACTGGGATTGTGGAAAAGTGAGGAGAATCCCACAGGAAATGTAAAGTTAAGAACCTTCATGTCTCTGCCTCTTGCATTAAGAGCTCTGCTACCTCCAGATGAGGAGTGAAGTTATAGATGCACTCAGGGTTGGATCGGTCGCTTTGAAGACATCACCTGTCCAGGAGAATGGTGACCAGAGGCTCCCCTACAGGGTGACAGGCTGTGGGTGGAGGTCTGCTTACAGAACTGGAGTTACCTGCACTTGTATGCTAAGGAGAATCACGTCAGTCAAGCTGCAAACAGTATAAACACAAACTATGTATGTTTGGATAATAATGTCTGCTTTGGAAGGTAATTGGGGTCCAGTAATGGTTCGGTAAGGCCACAGTGTGTGAATATACTGTAAACGCTATGAGCAAAAGCTCAATTAGTTAGTTTATTGAAATAACATGAGAACCTGTTAATGCACTGACCTTCCAGGACAAGGCTTAGGGAGCTCTAAGTGGACATCAGCAAACAATCAAGCTTCTGTTCCTGACAGAACCATTATGAAGCACTGTACACATCAATTACTGGCTATAAAACCCAGGATTAGCAGCACACACACAGTCCAAGGCTAAAATACACTGTATCACCAGCACACACACAGCCCAAGGCTAAAATACACTGTATCACCAGAACACACACAGTTCAAGGCTAAAATACACTGTATCACCAAAACACACACAGTCCAAGGCTATGATACACTGTATCACCAGCACACACACAGTCCAAGGCTATGATACACTGTATCACCAGCACACACACAGTCCAAGACCAAAATACACTGTATCAGCAGCACACACACAGTCCAAGGCTATGATACACTGTATCAGCAGCACACACACAGTCCAAGGCTAAAATACACTGTATCAGCAGCACACACACAGTTCAAGGCTAAAATACATTGTATCACCAGCACACACACAGTCCAAAGCTGTGATACACTGTATCAGCAGCACACACACAGTCCAAAGCTAAAATACACTGTATCACCAGCACACACATAGTTCAAGACAATGATACACTGTATCACCATCACACACACAGTCCAAAGCAATGATGCACTGTATCACCAGCACACACACAGTGAAAAAATAATCAGGGAAATTATAATTCCGTCTGGCCTCAATTTTGAGTGACTCATTTAAAATGAGTGACAGATTTATTTTTTATTTTAACAAGCTTCTCAAAGGTTTAAAAAGTGACTGTGAGGCTGCAGTTTGCTGGTGTCAGTTTCAGGCAACTGGTTACAACGTGTCCGACTGCATGGCAGTCTTCAGCTTTCACTCTCAAACTGACACTAATGGATACACGTCAGTCTAACTGGTGCTGACTATTACGCAACAATGAAAATGATTATGCGAGAGGCTTCTCAGCATGAAGGCACTGAAAAACTCCAAAACATTTCACTGGTGTACAATCAGGGCACTGAGAGACCTGAACCTACTGGGAGGTAAAGTTTCCCCTTGGAAAACTGCAGCTTAAGAAGCCAAACATCCTTCTAGTTATAATACTCGTATTGGTAATGGTGCTGATGAAAATACTTCAGTGTTATTTTTATCATTTTATGTGTTCTGCGACTTCTGGAGAAGTGTGCCATGACCTCGTTGGTAAGTGATGTTGGTCCCAGTAGGAGATGGGAATCCTTAGATGGCATGTGTCTTAGTGTGTGGCTTGGAGTGCCTGGACGTGCGCAAATACCAGCCGTAATGCATGTACTCGGGAGACCCTCACCTCTCAGAGTCATCCAGATGCCGAGCTGATGATGTCAGCACATCAGCTGACCATGCACTTTTCCACACGACCGGACACGAGCGTTTGACATTTCCATCCTGGACTGCAGACAGTAACAGGCTGATCTCTTCAAAGTGCATCCACTCATTTCTCAAGCAGTTGCATGCCACATGAAACATGCTCCAGGGGCCCTGGATGAACAACTGACCCTGTGCTCAACAACTTCACCCTCAGCACAATATGCGTTTGTCTTAAAATGGACAGCAAGATGGAATATGTGAAAACTAGCATATACTAATGTACCTGTTCTCATAATTCTACAAATCATTTTGTTTTATTTCACAGTGGTTCAGTGTCCTCCTGTCCAAGCCAGAAGAGAACCGTGGTTAAATCTGAACACCGACGGTAACTCCCTCCAGCACACGCAGTTCCAGTAAATGTGGGAGAGCCGTTGTTTACATTAGTCTGTTGAGAACCATGAAGCTGCTGCCTCCAGCCTGACAGCTAACAGGAAATGGATGAGACCGATACCCTCCCTGTGCATTTCTCACACTGGGCAACCCAAGCAGAGCTGCATTAATGGGTGAAGTGACCTTTGACCCCCAACCCCCTTTCTGATGGCAGCTGACCTGTCCATGTGCAGAAATGTATGCCACCCCTCCGTTTTTGCGTCAGCGCTAACAACAGCGACGAAAACAAAACGCGCGTCAAGGACGAGGGTGACATGTGAAACGGCAACCGAGCGATGACGCCAGTGACAGAGGGGACAACAGCCATGACGACAACGCTGGCGTCGATGACAACAGGGGGGGAGCGTGCTAATCGAACCTCCTGTCGACATTCTGGTGAATATCGGTGCTTTTAGCTCAAATTAACGTTGCACATGCTCACCCATGATGCTGCCGACAACTCGGGTCTCCTAGCTTAATCAGGATGTCGCAGTTTGGAGTTCAGCAATGAAAGACAAGAGAGATTCCCAAAGGCATAGATTTGGGTATGGATGACACCGTGTGTTTAGGAGGGTGGGGGGTTTGGCACTGATTTGGTCCCTGCCAATGTTGTAACCGAACCTACGCAACCTTGGTAGTTGCTCCTTTGGCCAATGCAAAATGGACGATGCTGTGTGGACCAAGGCTCTCTGTATCCTACTTGATACAGAACCACATCATTCATACACCTGCTTTCGCAAACGTTCACTTCTATGCACAGCTTCATGCAGTAGAGGTGTGGTTTGAGCCTGAGAATCCTCTATAAAGCCACAATAGCTTCATGTCGCACATCACGCAACTGAGCAGAAGCAAAGAGTCTCAGCCACAATGGAGCTTCCTTAACAGTCAGACTGCCAGTGCTGGTGACTGCCTGAGTGCTGCTTGAAGACATCAGTAACCCCCCTTCACCAGCCCCCCCCCCCCCCCCCACCACCATCCAGGCTCTCCTAGCATGACCTGCGTTGTCCTTCAGTGACGAGAGTTGGGATTTCGTGGGGGGGGGGGAAGGACCGAAGACATTCT
>JAODJW010000039.1:20565830-20581923 GCA_026777045.1 Hyperopisus bebe | reverse complement strand
TTAATGTACTCGTGGGCCTTCAGACAGGCCTCCTTAATGTACTCGTGGGCCTTCAGACAGGCCTCCTTAATGTACTCGTGGGCTTTCAGACAGGCCTCCTTAATGTACTCGTGGGCTTTCAGACAGACCTCCTTAATGTACTCGTGGGCCTTCAGACAGGCCTCCTTAATGTACTCGTGGGCCTTCAGACAGGCCTCCTTAATGTACTCCTGGGTTATGTACTTCCCTGATCTACTGGAGCAGAAGTGTCCCGTCCTGAAAGGAAGACAACTGAACTGAATAATGATCATACGAAGAGCCACAACAACATCACAACCGTTCACACAGAATCAGAATTTTACTGCTTGGCAATACATTATCATATATGACAACAGTCCAGGCAATCAAGGACTTGCTGCTCCATCTAACACCAGCAGGGGGCAGGCAATGAGAATTCTGACCTGCAGTCCAGGCTGCCGCTCTGAACTCCATCCATGCCTGCAGTTTCAACATTGAGGGTTTTTTTTTCTGTTTCCACTAGCAGTGATTAAGCCATCAGGCTCAGAGTTCAATTTTAGTGAAGAAAATGAATTTGAAAAAACGTATCTTCTGGATCAGGAAGCGGATGTGGTTCCTCTGTAAATAAGATGAACAGAGATCTTTGTGGATTAGGGTCGTTTCTCCAGTACTGTTTTCAGAGACATTTCTTTGCATGTCCTGCAGGGAGAGGATGGACCCCACAATGAAGCCAACAGCAGGAAAAAACTGCTATGCGTTGCCAAGACTCCGCTACTGGACTTCCCAGACAAGGTCACATGATCACCAGCTGAAGGAAGAGTTTTTACACAGCAGACATGAACTACAGAATCATTTAGATAAAAAGACAGTAACTTTCTGGATTTATTTTCCATTTTCAGTTGTAACCGTACCAAGGTCACAAATGATTATATTTGCAATTTATTGGCCCATTAGTCTTCTGTTTCAGAAATATGTTTAGCGGGCAAAATGTCTGGGTGAAGAAGAAAAGCGACAGTGATCAAGTGTTTGCAAAACCGTTTTTTTGACTCCCCAGTTTGTCGCAGCGTAAACATTACTGGAGAGTTGCGGACGCAGTGCCTCTTCTCCGCTCATTAGCCAGTGCAGATCGCCTTTGAGAAAAACAGAATAGCATCACCCGGTTTCCCCGGTAACAGGCTGGAGGCAGCAATGGGGACAGGGTGGCGGAAAACTGCCCGAGGTGTACAGGAGGTTTACAGGAGGTTGATCTAATTAAAGCCTTTGTCTGGATTCAGCATCACTTCTGTCTTCTGTTCACAACACATCTAAACACCCACAAGTGTAACGCTTTAGTTCACAGCTTTGTCACTGACCTTTCATTTCAATCAGCCAGGATTAGACAAATAAACACAACTGCCACCAGACAAACCCCTAATAAACCCCTAAGTCCTAATAACTCCAGCCTGGTATAATCAGCCTCCATTGATAAATGGCAAGTGCATTTGAAGGCGTCTATTGGCACTATCTTCTCTCATTTGCTTTTCTTTCAATGAACCATAGATCTGAATGCTTATTCAGTTTGCCCCCTAAACTGTGTGAAAGTGAAACACAAAAGCCATCCTTTTCAGCTATTTGAACGAACTCTATTCAGCATCCTGCTTGCGTGAATATAAATTCTATGGATAAAGATTCTGATTTCCAAAGGAGTTAGTCATGTGTGCATGTCTGTAAATAGCATCCTTATACATTATATTAAAATGCTACCATAAAATATAAAGCATTTTCCCTGTCTCTTGCCGTTGTCTTTTCGTGGTAACAGAGAGCTTAAAACTTCCATTCAGCATCCAATTAACAGAAGTTAATAGAAGACTTCAGGAATTAGTAGACCATTCATCTATCTTCTAATCAATAACTCCTGGAGTGTATCCAGAAGCTGCCTCGAACTCTATTCTTCGTGGGACAGGATGGCCTTTAAGTCAAACCAAAGTCACTGTTGTGTGGTAATTCTTGTTTAGCTGCATGCATCTGTTGACTGGGCAGAAATATTGCATCATTGAGGAAGCCTGTTGCTAAGCGATGCCTGGTCTTCAGCATTAATAACCTGGTTTCTAATTGGTTTTCCTTATAGACACCTGGCTGGTTCATGCTGTCCCTGACCTACAATCAACAATGCGGGGTACGCTTTCATCCGTGGAGATAAAAGGACGGCTGTTCTAAATAATCCTTGATCTGCACACACACTTAAGAAATGGAAAAATGAGAATGTCACCTTCAAACAAACATAGATGGCTGAAATGAATATGTAGCTGTGGCACATCGTTTCTGAGTGAAATTATAACTAAAATGAATAAAGAAAACACCATGTAACCAAAGTTGGAGGCCAACCTAAAACTTGAGAAAGGTGAGGTAAAGGCAAGCATCAAATCAAAAGGTCGTTTTAATGCGACCATCTAGGGGCATCAACTGCTGCCAATCAGGGACCTTTGCAGCATATCAATGGCGTGACTTCTTTACAGAATGTATGACCATGCAGTTGGGACAAAACACATTTCAACTGCGCGTGCCCTCGACGCCTAACACTTCAGCAGTGATTTAGCGACGCGCTAGATCTCCAGAGAATGCAAATGTACTCTGAATGTAGTTACAGAAACCAAGAGCACAAAGCAGAGATGTTCTCCATTGCCGGTTGGAAGAAAACTGGGGTTTGGATGGGGGCGGGTAGTGGACCCAAGTCAGAGTAGCCTTGCCAAGCTAGAAATATTGTTTCTATGCCAATTTCTACTATGTGGGCCCAGTTGGCTCACGGTTTCTCCAGCAAGAAGAGACTGATATTTTACTTTAGAGACACATTGGTGCATTGGCCAGATGGACAACCAGCTAGTTTCTTCAGATGGTGTTTGTGTTTATGCAAAGGGTACAATATACTGCGCTAGATAGAAAATTCGTTAGCACAATGCGAGGTGGGAATTACCACACATTATGCCGTATTTTGCTAACAGAATCCGAGGGACTCCAAAAGAACTCCGGCCGCATTTGTGCCTTAAGCACAATAGAGGACTTGGGTGCTCTGCAGAACACGGGACTCAGGGATATATGTGACTTTTAAGAACTATAAATCTCAGTGAAACTGAGAAGCCGATGGAACATTCTTTCTCCTGGACCCTAAAGGAACGCCTGGCAAATTACACATTTATCGTCATAAGATTAAAATACCACCAATGTGGGATGTATCCCTTGAGTAAATTCGGTTTTCATTTACTTCCATTCCATTTACTTCCATTCCGGAGCGTCGCTAGAGATTTATATAGTCTTTAATAGTAGGGGGTCTTATTTCAATGAAAATGAATGAGAACACACTGTTTAAACTAGTGTGCATTTATTTGGAGGGTTTAAAGAACTTTTTCTTTTTTGGGGAGGGGAGGCTAAAGCCCTGCTTTCATTTATTGTTTTCCATTACCTCCCGCTTATCCCGACTGGCCTGCCTGTAAATGAGGTTCCCGTTCACTGCTCCACACCCCAAGCACTGCCATCGTCTCGAGGATTCAGACTTACGGCTACACATTTCCAGGAACGATAAGAGCCCGCGTTGCGTCGAAGGAAAGCGCTGCCCCTTTAAATTTATCTCTTCTCTCGCCGAACTTCGACCGCTACGTGTTGACGTCATAGAGCAGCGTCCCAGGGAGAAAAAAAGGCTACAGACAGGGGGGATGTAACAGCGAGATTACAGGGACCCCGAGCGTAGAGCTGCGCTACGGTAGACACGGTAAAAGTGTCAAAGCTGCCAGATAAACGTGAGGAGCTACACGGGGACGTACGCAAGGCGAGCGATCGCATCGAGCGACCGGGGAAATCCAGTTAATTGCATTGCCACGGTAAGCAGCATTCGCGGCACTCCGGTTGTTTTTATAAGACCGCAGAAAGTTCAGCCAGCCCCTCGGATGGGTGCAGCCATCCCCCTAACAGCGACCACGGGCTGGGGATGCTGCTTTGTCACAGCTTTTGTCAACCCGGAGGTCCGCTGGAGTCGACACGTCGGGCGAGAGCCGGTCCGATCGATCGAGTTCCGCGTTCTTTGTTCGCTGGCAGCCCGCTGGCCGTGTCGCTGGATGGCCCGCGGGCTCCTCCGCGTCACCGCCAATGGGCTTAAAGTGCACTGCTGGATTGTATGTGTAGCTTACTCCTGCGTGTAAAATTTCAACAAGTTGGAAAAAAGAAACTTACGGCTAGCGGCGGGTGTGATGTCAGAAAGTGGGGACAGTAAAGCCACAATGGACCCACATCTGCTACAGGCAGCTTCGGGTTTAACAGGGAAGGGTGCAGATGCCCTGAATAAAATGGACCATAACTGTGAATAATTTATGCTGTATTTAACCGTATTGGAGCTCCTCACCTGGAGCTGTGCGGCGGATCACTGTCCGTCTGCTTGCATGACTGATGAGTGTCGGTATCGATATAGGTAATGTTTCCACCTGCCAGTAAGCGGTAACTGGTATTGGTGGGTGTTCTGAGGGCAGAAGGAAAAATTATTGCTTCAGAGAGATGATCAATCAGATTGTAGAGGAGGTGGGACCAACCAATCAGATATCTTGACCCCCACAATCTGATTGATTCTCTCTCTGAACCAACCATTTTTTTCCTTCTGCCCTAAGAACATTTTTGTGTAAGTAAAACTCCCACGCTGGAAACATCAGCTCTGGAGCGCCTCCGAACATTTCACCTGTTGCGCTCTGACAAGAATATTAATGAACTTATTAATAAAGATATTTTTGGAGGTAATAGACTGATGTCAAAATGTGATGAACGTATCCAAGCTTGCTATTTTAGTCTGCTATGTAAATTTTAAATCCAGTATGGATATTATATAACGCTAAATTATATATGCGCACTTATGAATTTACTATTATTTTAAAGATTCAGTATCGAAAATAAATTTGACTGCAGGCTTCTCTCAGGATATCTACTGTAGTTATTTTACATAACAGGTATTTTTTCGAGCCAGATGTTTTATGTTTTACAACTTAGTTTTTTTTTGTTTACATTTGTCAAGTGATACCATGGTTTTTTGCCACATTACCACTGTACTTTACACACACAATTTCTGCATTTTATTTCCTTAAAGTGGGGGGTGGTCACATTTTTTTAAAACAAGGAGCTTTGCCAAGGAAAGTTCTGGAATGCAGGATTTGTGCATAGCGATTATGTTGAAGTCAATTAGATTATGGTCTGTAGCTGTATAAATCATTCTATAACTTCAGAAATAAACCAGACCCTGGTCTCCCTCCAGTTTCCAATTGCTTGTCCTGGAGAGAGTAACCGAGAGCCTATGCCAGTCAGCACAGAGCACCCTGGGTGGATGCCAGTTTATCACAACGCACATACATTTGTGTTACTGACAATTTCTAGATCCCATATTGCCTAACAGCATCTTTGCACTGGGACGCAGGGAGGTCATGCAAACTCCACACACACAGTGGAAGTGGGATTTGAACCCTAAACCTTGGGGACTTGAGGTAGGAGTGTTACCTTCTGAGCCACCATGCCACCTACTGCAGTTTTATTTGTTCATATATTTCAGAACAGTCCAGCTGAAAAGGGAAAACAGAGTACTAGTTATGTACTAATATGGAGATTTTGACTATGGGTGGGCCATATGACCTAAAATTATTATCACGATATTTCTCACTTTTTGGATGGTGATGGTATTATATCACGGTATTACTTTATTTCAAGTTTTGGGAGGAGCAGCATGTCCTGTCCTTTTATGTAAATAAAAATATATTGATAATATATTAAGTAGCCCATTGCCTCTGGGATAGTCTCCAGACCCACCTGCAGCCCTGAATAGGACAAGCGGTTTCAGAAAATGGATGGATGAATGGTTGGATAGATGGATATATTAAGTACACGGAGTGTATTATTTTCAAATGCTGGGAGCTGAGAGGGAGCAAAAACGTGGACCGTCTGTGGGTCCCCGAGGACCGGATTCTCTAGAGGAAGGCCCGTTGAATTGGACCCGTCCTTTCACACTCCTGTTAGACCACTGCCTGCTGATAGGTCACTGGTCTCTGATTGCATCGGGCCATTTCATTTTGTCTCGCACTAAGCGGAAGAAGAACAGGCAATTGAGGTGATTGAGGGGTCTGACATTTTCCATAGGCCACCAGACAGATTTAGTGTCAACATTTTTTTTCCATCCTCCATACTCACATGGCACTCCTGCTCACCCCATTACTTTCTCTCGGTACATTGAATTTACAAAGGTGGACATGGGTTTGTGTGACAGGTGCATAGCTGTAGGGCTTAGTTATTTTGGAATGCCTGTGTATTATGAATAAAATGCAGAGTTGTTTTAAAAATAATCATTTTACATTCCTTTCCACGTTTCAGGGATCCAAGTATGGAATTGACAAATGTCGCACAGGAAAAAGGTAAATTGAAAAACATCACGATATCATACATTCCGTCCTCTGTGTTTATGGTTTTTAAGATGACTGTTGGTTCCACGTTGCAGAGGCACTGCCCCCCGAGATTGAGACGCAGCACGTCCATTGCATGGGCTGCGTGAGCAGGCGGTGCATGGTGAGGCCGGAGCCAGGCAAGGCCTGCGCGCTAATAGGCTGCGCGCTGGTCTGCGGGGCCGTGTTCCACACGTGCAAAGCCGGCGAGCACCGCCTGCTGTGCCCACAGGAGCGTGTGCCGTGTCTAAACAGCGGCTTCGGCTGCCCCTTCACGGTGGCGCGGAACAAAATCGCCGAGCACCTGGAGGTCTGCCCAGCCAGCGTGGTCTGCTGCACCATGGAGTGGAATCGGTGGCCCGTCAGCTATGCGGACCGCACGTCCTACGAGAGCCTGAGCAAAGACGTGGATGAAGTGGAACAGCTGGACATGGCGCTGGCCCTGCAGGACCAGCGGATGCTTTTAGAGTCCCTCAAGGCGGTGATGGCGATGTCGAGGCTTGCCGAGAAACGGCCAAGCGTGAGCGAGAAGGTGCCGCTGGCATCGACGCTAGCAAGGGAGAAAATCGCCAACGGGATCAACGGCCTGGACGAGGAGTCGTATAGCAAACTCTACCAAGCCACGGCGGAGACCAGCAGAAGTTTGGTGGCTGCCTTGGGTATCCTCAACAGTGCCACCAAGGACATGGGCCCGATAAGTGGGGCTGTAACCGACAGGGATGCTGAAAGTAATGGGGAATTCCATGGTGAAGCAGAAGATGAAGCATTGCAAGTGGAGAAAGTCAAGGTGATGGACAGTGGTGGCCAAGAGCTTGACTGTAAGGTGGGGGCGGTGGGGGGGAGGGATCACTCACCCGAAGATATGGGGGATGAGAAGATGTGGATGGAGCCAAATGAATTGTTTGAACCCTTAGAAGTCATGGAGGAGAAGAGTACGAAGGGTATAATCATGAAGGAGAAGGAAGAGCCCCTGTGCAATGGCTTCTACGGCAGTGGTGCCCAGAATGAGCTGGACCTGGATGAGATGGAATTAAGGGCAGGGGAGCTTGGATATACAGATACCAATAGGTATCGGGATTCGGAACGGCCCGATGGGACGTCAGAAGTGCCGGAGGATTCTATAGCCATGGAAACCCAGGAGCCCCCCAGGGCCCAACCTCCGCCACTTCCGCTGCCAGTTCCACTTCCTGATGATGAGCAGAATGAGGAGCACTCACCAGTGGAGTTTGAGGAGAAGTGGTTTGGGCAGAAGCTGCAGAACCTCCAGGCACTGAGAGGGATGGGCATGCTTGCCTTCAATGGTCAAAGGGATACGTTCACTGACCCATTTCCAGTTCAAGCCAAATTGGAGGACAAAGCAGTGGATACGTTTGACCTGGAGGGAGACTCCCCTGGAGGCCAGGGTATCTGCTATCGCAGATTCGCCGATGGCTACAGCGTGGAAATTGGCAGCCAGACCTTCTCCTTTCCATCCGCCATCCTAGCAACCAGCACCATGGTGGGAGATATCGCGTCCGCATCCGCCTGCGATCACGCCAATCCCCAGCTGACCAACCCCAGTCCATTCCACCCTCTGAGGCTCGACTTGGTTCTGGAGTGTGTGGCCCGGGACCAGACCAAGCAGCGCTCCATGTTTACCTTCGTGTGTGGGCAGCTCTTCAAAAGGGACGAGTTCTCCTCCCACTTCAAGAACGTCCACGGGGATATCCACGCGGGGCTAAATGGCTGGATGGAGCGGCGCTGCCCACTCGCCTACTATGGCTGCACGTTCTCCCAACGTCGGTTCTGCCCCTCCACGCAGGGATCCAAGATCGTCCACGACCGGCACTTGCGCTCCTTCGGGGTGCAGCCTAGCCCCATCCCTCAGGTGGAGCCGGCGCCGGGAGACTTTGGCGACCGGCTGAGCGGCCTGCCTTTCGAGGTACTGCAACACATCGCCAGCTTCCTGGACGGCTTTAGCCTGTGCCAGCTGTCCCGGGTGTCACGAACGATGAGGGACCTCTGTGCCAGCCTGCTGCAGACACGTGGCATGGTGGTGCTGCTCTGGGAGAAGCGGCCGCTGGGCAGTGCCGGGTGCCCCTCATGGCAGATCAAAGACAAGGTGGGGCACTGTGGATGGGTGACATCATACACATGGTCATGTGGTTAGAGACACTAACTGCTCAACCTACTCTTGTCAGAGTTTCCATTTTCCTTCATTAAAAAAGATCTACAATACTGGGCAAAAGTCTTCGGCAGTCAAAAAATATTTAATGCTATTTATCTGGGTAGTAAATGTATATTTGCACAAAAAACAACACAATTGAACATCAGAACATTAAATTAACAGTAACGGAACAAGTTACTGATATCTTGCTGGATGGCCAGATGGAACACTGATTCAGTTCCCAGACCTCTGCTCAGGGGCACCCAGCCATTCCATGTATTTGTTAACCGATGGAGCTGGTGGGGAAATTTAACGTAATTCAATAAATAGCCCAATGAGGTATTGATTAGCCAAACAAGGGTGATTAGTGGACGAGTCAAAAAATTACATGGATGTACTGGTTGCTACAAATACTGTGGCGATTTTAGGAGAGGTTTAATATGAAGATCATTTAAACATAATTTTCTGTGCCAAATACGTCAGCGTCCCCATGTAAGACGACATACAAGAGCCGTAGCGGGGCTCATGCGCTAACGGCCGCTTTCTGCACTTCCGCCTCCTGCCAGGTGTGGCGCTTCAGCACGTCCTTCAGCACCGTGAAGGACTGGAAGTTCGCCGACATCGCCAGCATGGCCGACCACCTGAAGGAGTGCCGCTTCAACATGGTGGAGCGGCGCGAGGAGGCCGTCCCCCTGCCTTGCATGTGCTTCACCCGGGAGCTCACCAAGGAGGGCCGCTCGCTACGCTCCGTCCTCAAGCCAGTATCGTACTTTAAATAATCTATCACTGTGTAAATAAATATTTTGCTGTTAAATTTATTTTTTATATTAAAAAGTCAGTACTGTGTAGCAATGAAGTCAGAAGGAGGAGCCTTAATGTAAGAAATAACACTTGGACTTTCTGGGCATGGTGGGGAATCCGCAGCGCCCTCACTTGGTCCCTGTCCCCAGGATCGACACCAGTGTCATGTCATTATCTCGCATGGCTTGCTTTGTTAAAAAGTGCCCTTGTTTTGGGTCACTCCAGTGATGTTCAGAGAACCGTGTGCACTTTCCCGAAGCAGGACGTTTGAGGATTTTTTCGTCTTTCCTAAGTCTGACCAAACCAAAAAACACAATCTGCTTGCGGATGAGCGTGTAATTCCGGCGGCACGTGCCTGCCACAGCGTGTCGTCTTGTGTACGGCTCAGAGGACAGATGAATCGGAACATTGTCTCAAGCTTGAACTTTTTAAAGTCTGCATTGGCCTTTTCTCTCCGTAAAATCCAGCACCGCAGGACAAATCGGATGGGATGTTTTCAAACCCGGTCTACTACCGTGTTTTTGTTTTATATCTTGCGTTTCATCTTTTTCTAGTCCATCTGGTTTGCGTGTTAAGCAATAAATAAACATTTATTATAAAGATCACCAAGCACTTTACTGACTGTAACGTTTACTTTAAGTTTTATAATGCACATCTGTCAGACACTAAGGACGGCCGTAGTGTATTTAGAGATATGTACTCTAAAGTTGCTTTGTTCATTGTTTCATACAGCAATAGTGGTTTTGACATAACTCAACTTGCAAATTGTATCCACAATACATACTTCAAGCAAACAGCATTCTGTATTAATGGGATGAAAATCATGAAATGATTGAAGGGTACTTAGATTCCAAGTGAATTTTCACTCAAAATTACACCTTTGTTATGAGAAAGCAAAGTCTTATGGGAGTTTAGTCAGGGTCCTCTACTTGTGCCTTGTTACTTACCATAGACAACAGCACGCTGGCTAACCCAAGACCAGCATGATCACCATTTGGGATGATCCCCAGGTGTGACAGGGGGGCCTCCTGAAAGACAGGAGTGTCACGTGTGTGACGGTGTCTAGAATCGTCACTTGCAGGCCAATGCATTGGAGGATATAATTCAAAACAAATGCTGCTAGTAGCAAATAGCAAAATTTCTGTTTTCTCAAAGTCTTCCCCTCACCATGGTAACGGAGAAAAAGAGACATTGAACAGTTATCCCATCTTTCTTGTTGTGGTCTCGCATTGATGCATGGAATTTCATTGCTGTTGAATTAAAGAATCATATTCAACCTCTCATAATTGTGTGTTTTGTTAATCCTGGTGCTCCGTGTGGTTTCAAATACCTGGTACAGCCTTTGATGAACAAGTGACTTCAGTATATGTACTCGGCCCTTCTGCCATACCCTTGGTAAAATGTCCGGCTGCATCTGATGCTTGCAATCAAGGCAGCTTAAAATCTCTATAGCTGGGTATTATGCACCTTAAGGGTCTTGCCTAAAGAAGACTATTTGATCCCAGTATTTAATGAATTTATTATATATCAAATACAAGCAGTATAACAAGACAAAGTAAGAGTGGCATGGGGGGCAGTGGTCAGCACTGTTGCCTCATACCGCTGGGACCAGGGTTCGAGTCTCTGCCATGGCTCCATGTGTGGAGTTTACTAAATTGTCATCGGGTTTCTCCTGGGTACTCCAGGTTTCCCCCTACAGTCCAAAAACGTGCTGAGGTTAATTTGAGTTATCAAACTGCCAGTTGGGGTGCTTGTGTGAGTGTGCGCCCTGCGATGGGTTGGCGCCCCATCCTGGGTTGTTCTCTGCCTTGTGCCCTGCGATGGGTTGGCACCCCATCCTGGGTTGTTATCTGCCTTGTGCCCTGCAATGGGTTGGCGCCCCATCCTGGGTTGTTCCCTGCCCTGTGCCCTGCGATGGGTTGGTGCCCCATCCTGGGTTGTTATAGCTATTCGACAGGATGCCTCCCTAAATACCCACCACCGTTCAGACTGCAATAGACATTTAAATCGAAGTTGCTCTTCCGAGCCACTAGATGGTGCCGTTTGCAAATATATTGCATCACACTTCGTTCCAAAGGTATCGATTCAGTATCAAACTGAAGCGCAATCTAATTTCCCACGCGTTATGAAGGAATTCGGACTGAAATCATTCTTCGTTCAAAATCACGACTTCGTCACATTTCTCAATTTATTCAAACACGAACTTAGCACAAATTGTCCCCTCCCAGCTTCGGTAGTGCTTACTTTCGTCCATGGCTGCACTACTTGTCCAAGTCTGCGCGCAGTTTAATAAACAAAAAAGGAAGAGGGTGTCTCCCAGATAGGTGCATTATCCAAATTAGTGAATTCAAATATACTGGCAGATACAAGTAATCATATTTCGTCTATTACGGATTTAAGCTGACTGTAATTTGATCATACATAGAACCGGGGAGGCAGCAGACTATAACTGCCTTGTTTACTATCATACTCTCTTACGAAAACAAGAAAGATGCTGCTGTTCAGATTCGGCGTGGTTCTAACCCCGGAATCTGAAGACGTGGAAATGCTGATACTGGGCTCTCGTCCGGAGATGGGGCACTGGGATCCGACGAGGGCGGTTCCGATGACGCCGTCGAGGAAGGTCCTATCGACCTGTGAGCCTTGCCTGTGGACCGGCGAGGTCCTGCTGGCGGAACCGTACACCGACAAACATTGGTTTAAGTTTGTTAAACGGGTGGGCGGAAACCTCATCTGGGAAGGTACCACTGCACACTGCCACCATACGAATCAACGTTATATTTGTTTATCATGTGTTTTGTTACTTGTGTTGACATTATATTTTTATTGTTATGTAATCTATACTTCCAAAAATATAATACAGGCCTACTCAATTAAATACGGTATATTAAAGTATACTAAGTACTAACTTCATAAATATGTTGTGACATTGAGTCGCTCAAGGTTAAAGTAAGGCTATTTTTGTGTTCGAAATTTAAAACAATATAGTTCAGATGACATGCTGGAAAACAAAAAATTAAATAAAACACTGCGACCTGAATAACATGTTCGGCTGCGTTGAAAGTTCAGTTACTCCATTAGAAAAGGTAAAAGACACTGTGATTTTAATTTGAAGCGGGACATCATTTTCACAAGTAGATGGCGACAAATCATCATTATTGGAAAGTGTTACTTCGGAGACAGACTTTCCCATCACTTGAAACCGGGCTCATACTAAGTCGTACACATCCAATGGTCTCACTCGTTCACAGACCTACCTCATCCCTATCTTCTGCACACACTCCCCCACGCTCATATCCTGCACTACCTTCAATTACAAACATAACGCCTCTGGATCACTAAACGATTGGTTTTGCTGCGGCATATGGTGCCATTTAACATACAGCTCGTAATGTATAGGCCTAAATCGGAATTACAGCGACGCGTTTAGCCTACTTGCTTTTCATTTTACAAGCCATCCGAAGAGCGGGTTCTGCTTATCCTTGCGGAAATGCCCTTGTAAAAATGTCATATATAGAATGTTTACTGATTATTTGACAGCACAAAGGTCTCGTCAAAAGAGTACAGCCTTTCTCAACACAGCATTGCCGATCGTGAGGTTCACTGTTCAATTCATGGTCATGATAAATTACACAGCCAATAACTAATACGCCGTAATGTTTTACAAAGTTTTACAAATGCGAGTTATTAAAGTGACGCGGTACGAAATATTCATTATGCTCACACGATCAGAGTTTAATCTTCAATATGACCGGCACACATGCGTGATAAAATCACAAGGTATACAAATATCTATAGTATACAATACACGCTGTCTTTTATGAAACGTTCGTCACGACATCTTATCAATATGTCATCTGTTCAATTTATAAGAAAATAATCTTCATCTCACTTTGGTACTGCTGACAGTCTCTTAGCAAACACTGCAGCTAATTATTCTCATTGCATTTATTATTAATTATTCTATTCATGAATAATCTCGCAGCATTGTCCCAAATTAGCATAGCGCGCTTTGTTTTAAAATCTGCGTCTGCGCGACTTATTCTTTGAATTATAAATTGGGTCATCCATACCAAAGATTATAAATAACCCGATTTTTAATTTTTGCATCTCAAAGAAATGAAATAGGCATGAACCGAAATTAAATCGGAAAAATAAAAAGTGACAAACGAATTTAACTATAAAGTTAACGAGTGTCTTCCGTAAATAATCCCCATTAGGAGTGGGTGGACATTTAGGAAAAGTAACAATCTGAACTGGTCAGAACTTCAGAGAGGTTATTGAAGTTTCTTAAGTTGCTTTATTTTGCTGTAGGATATCACAACAAACGAGGCGAAACGGTGCCTCGTTAAGTAGGTCTATGCGTGGTCAACTCCTTCAAAATGCGATGAGAGGCGCTGTCCTTGGTCCTGAACGAGCTATAGGGAGAGTAAGTTCTGACTGCTGACATCATAACTGTAATAATTCTGCAAAAATACTACAAAATCATCTTCAATTGGAAACCTGGCGACCTGTCAGGACTTCATAGCTGTATGTTAATGTACCAACAATTTCTGGTTGTATGGACATGATGAAACGGCTACGAGTGCTTATACCCCAGAGCCCGGTGCTCGTTAGGTGATTTATGGCTAACCTTTTCTGTGATTTCCTTGACAAACACTTGTCATGTTAGAGAGCCGTAATTCATGCATCACCCACCCACGCCGCGGTTTCGGGGGCTGTTTATGTCTGCGTCGCTCTGCACCTGTTGGCTCTGTTGGGTTCAATCAATCAAACCACAAGATACTCAAGAAATTACAAAGACACCATTTGCCGTGTGAAAAATCAAAAGCCGTTCATTTGTAAGTAATCGCGTTACTTGTTTGTTTATTGTAATTCAATAACCAAACCGGAACTGGACAGCTACAAGAAGTCCCGGTTTCATCTGTTTACCGGGAGAAGTAAATTAAGTTAACACGAGAACCAGTAAATTATTTTGTTTTGTATGACTGGCGTAAACATACCACGCACAAAAACTGCACATTTAACATACACGCTCTCGATCCTCTTTTCCGACCACAGAAGCACTGACGCACGTTGTCCCCGCTTGAACTACAAAACCAATCTGCATAGTTTATTTTGTTCAAAGTCAGCTGTGTTTTAATGCGCGGAAGAGACAATGCAACTAATTAACAACTCATTTTATTTTACCAAGAGTCTTGTGTTGAGACACAACTTAGCTTTAACCATGAAAAACGTCAGCCAGTCAGACCTGGTTTAGAAATCCCCTGCCTTTCTGACAGCCTACGGCTTTAGCTGTCACACTGGCACTAGGAAAAAAGCTATTCGCCAGTTCCAGGTATTTATCTTGTTAAAATGGTGCAGCCAGGATGGATATCAGCCAGCTGTTGCACTCATGTGACCTCGCTTTAATAATATACAGTACGTACCATTCCGGCCATCAAGGTACTGTTTTCACTCTCATGAATATTGTCTGACCTGTTGGTATTTTAATTAGAGTCTACATTTCTTGTTATCGCTATACACAGCAGAAAAGTTAATTCTGCGGTTCTGACTGCTGTCTCTAGGCAACGGCCCCCATCACGACCGCTGCTGCGTGTTTGATGGCAGCAACATGGTGGACGGGGTTTACTGCCACCCCATTGGCCACTGGATTGAGGCAAGCGGGCACACCGACGAGATGCAGCACACCACAAACTTCTACTTCAGCGTGGCTGGCCATCACGCCATGCACTTCTCCAGGTAAGCCTCCGGCAGGCTGTGACAGGCAGGGCATGGTACCCACATGGTGGTTAAGGGAGACCCATCTGTAAAACCAACGGACCAAACCAGGACAGGGGAATCATATCTAGTTAAAACTTGCTGTAGATAAAATTACCAGCCAAGCAATTAAAAATGTTGTAAAATCTGCATCTTCATCACACCACATAAGGCATCTTGTATACCACAGACATGCTGCTTGCCGCTCAGGCAGTTGAACTGGAAAAACATGCAGGTTCACCCACAGGACTCTTTCACTCCTGCATGTCCGGGAGCAGATGGGGACAGTGACTGGTGGCTGCCTTGGACCTTGGACGTCCTGCAGCAGATGAGTACAGTGACTGTATGGCAGATTGGGGTTAAAGGGTCCCTCTCCCCCTACTTCACACACTCTGCCCTGCAGTCAGGCAGCACGCAGTAGCCGAGCGATCTGGCTGCTTTTCCAAAGGCTACAAGGAAGGACAGGTATCGACTGGAGGAATTTAGTGTCCATGTTACAGCTGCCCCATTCTAGAACTGCCGCATGATAAAAAAAAAAAACAGCTCTAGCATTTTGTGCCTTAGAGCATGCCCCATATTTGGGGGGGGGGGGCGCAAACTAGCCTCTCAGATACTGTGGCATAAAGGACCGTAACACATGAACAGAGCCTTTAGACAGGAGATTGTGTCGGAGCAGTGGATCGCATAGAGTGTAAGCCTTTCATTTGACTGGGGCTGAAACCCATATCTATCTGCTGTCAAACACAATCCAACCATGTACCAGATTCGCTGGATCACATGCTGATAACTGCACTGCTGGTTAACCCAGCAGTCCATAAGTCCACCCCATTAACCAACTGTTTGCCCACATGCCGCCTTTTGTTGCTTTGGGTGTGAAGTTCTCATTACGGCATTCATGAAGAATGCATCTGGAGCTCTTTCAGAGTCACACAGCGCATTTTATAAAGCTGTTAAT
>JAODJW010000039.1:20540663-20552959 GCA_026777045.1 Hyperopisus bebe | reverse complement strand
CACCCACACACACACACCCCCACACACACACACACACACACACACACACACACACACACACACACACACACACACCCTCACACACACAGGCACGCACACACACAGACACACACACACATGCGCACAGACACACACACAGACACACACACACACAGGCACGCACGCAGACACGCACAGACACACACACACGCACAGACATGCACATACACAGACACACACACATGCACACACACGCACACACACACACACACACTCACTCACTAAAAACAAGGTAATGCAGTTTAATGCAACTTATTTGATTATTTACTTATTTCCCAAATCCTGCTAATTCTGCACTACACTGTATATTTTTGCTATATTTTAAAGGAAGCCCCTTCATCTGGAAAATCACATTATCAGTTCCCCTTTTTAAACACAATCACTAGTGTTCAATCAGTATTATACATGCCGTTCTTTTTGAAAATGAAATACAAGATTTATTCATGGCATCTCATCCAGATGATAGCTGTTTGCTACTTCATGTGTGTTTTAACTTGCTTGATGAACAATGCGTAGAAATTTAAATGTGCGAGACCTCATATACTTTGTTTCTGAAGTATAAATACTTCATGAGCACCAGAGATAATATACAGTAAAAATAAAATTTTCAAAGATGATTGCAGAAACTAGGACTGAGACTGGTCACTGGGGAAGTTAATGTAGAATTACCGGCAAGGGATACATGGAATTCCTTCAACAGATAGCTACAACCACAAGGCATAAAGTTCAGACATCATGACCTCAGTGTAACCAGCAGGGTAAAGAATGCAGACACGGTTCTGTCGCCAAATACGCTGCATCCACAAAGATCATTGTTCACGTCTAGAATAGAGGACTTCGTGCTGTTGCACAGTCATCAAAGATGCAGCCAGGAGTACAGGGCAGGGCACCATATCACTAGAAATAAGATTTATTCATTCAGGCAGAAAGTAAAGTCCAGTTCTCGCCAAGGACCAGGCAGAGGACATCCTAGAAAAAGAGAAAAACTTTCTGAGAGGAAAAACACAATCACTGTAAAGTTAATAATGTTTTGGAAATGAGAAGTGACGGGCTGCAGAACCAGCAACTGCGCTACCTCCATGCACCGTCAATCACAGCCCGCTTAAACCAATCAGTGGCTGGCATCAGAAAATAATCCCGCCTAGTTTCTCCCACCATTAGTGTTCACCGCATTTCCTGGTAGAGAACGGATCCAAAAAAGATTGTGGAAAGTAGAATCTCAGCCATTGATAATATGTATTTGAAGGCGAGATTACGAAACACAGACCCTGATCGAGCCAAGCATCCATCCAGCCACGTCCAATCCATTGCCGGTGCACTGCCCTGATTAATTAGACACACCAGCTTTAGTGCCATCCGCTTATTCGGAATGCAGTTCAGCTACATCCTTGTATAACTGAACCCCCCCCCCCCCCCAAACTGGGTGTTTGTTTCATGACCTGCTTCCTGTGTCTCACTCCTGCTCCCTTCTCTGGTCTTTCTGCTTTGGGTCCTGCTTATTTGCCGTGTTTTCCCCATATAGACTTCCGTCTATTTTTGGACTAAGATTGGGATCAGGATTGGGATTAGGATTTCTGTTTCTTTGGTTGCTTCTGCACGGTTTTCCACGCTTTGCCTGTCGTCGGAGTACAATGCTGGGAAAATGCTTGGTTCCACACTTGGAGCCTCTCCCTCTCCTCTCATTATGCCACATTTCACACTCACTTAAAAAAAACAAGCTCATTGAAATGCTACAAGTTTGCCGTTTTGCTGACAACATGAGTTCTTGTTATTTCCACCAACACTCAACCTTGTTTCATGGTATGTTACAGAAAAAGATACAGTTTCCTCAGAAGGCGGACTACAAAACATAATCTGCTCAAAATCCTTTATCCGTTTTCTTTATCAATAACTCCTGTCGTCTTTCATCTAATGAACATGGGACAAATCTTTGTAGTCTACTACAGTATACCTGTTGGCTGGGTAGTGACTGTAGTAATCCTGAGTCTCACTGAATTTTCAGTCGTTCCTTATAAGCGCTTGATGGAAACTCCATCGCTGTTGTAATCATGCCGTTAGAGCTGAAATGCTTTTGAATTAGCCTATTAGACTTATAACAAACCTAAAATTGTAGTGCCCAATTTTCCACAGCTCAGTGAGCCCATAATGCCATCTATGGATGAAATAGCTTGATTGATTAATCGATGGGACCCCCAAAGTTCTACATTTATTAGCCAGAGAAAAACAGTATTGTGAGCACGCCATGCGGCATATGGGGAAAACAAAATGGACAACCAGTCCATTTTAAAACCCACATATCGAATCTGAAAGGAGGGGAGAATGTCTCCTTGGATTCATAAAATCAAACACTCTTTCAGTGAAACACTGCCATCATTAGACTCAAATTCTCAGGCAATAATGTATGGAAAAGCATTTCCTAGTCTGGAAATGGGAGAGGGCGTGTTCATTTTTCTACATGAATGTCACCTCAATTGCCTCTGGCTATAAGGTTCCTAGCTTGCCTTTCACCACAAGGGGAGATAGATTGGGACACATGGATTATTTACAATACGATAGAGCTCCTTGTTATTTATTACTCTCTGAATGCAGGTAACACCCTGCTTTTCTACGCTAGCCACCGTCTCCATCCGACTGATGTCACCATGTGAGATTATTACTACACTATTCGTCCCCCCCCCCAACCCATCTTCTCATTATGCCAACGGTTAATGTTCGTCATGTTTCGAAAGCACAGGTGACGCTAATTTTACCTCAGAATTGCCGTGTTATTAAAGTCTTGATAATTATATTTTTCTTATGTTTCATTTTTAAAAAATCTGAAAAGCAAATTTTGAATTTGGGGCCATACCTTTTCTGAGAACATTCAGAAATCTTTCTCTTGTCCCTCCTTCAGTCTTCATAGTTATGTCAGGGTTACAGCACCTGGCGTGACGCTCACACTTTCAGACTCACACAATCATGCCGGAAAACTTTTGGCAAATCTGTATTATTCCATTATACGTAAACCTAACATTAGGGACATCAAAAGCACTGGGGCAGTTTGCAAACCCTACAGACTATTTACAAGGTAATAAAACTATTGCATACATGTAAATGCGTGTGCAGACTTGTCTCATGCCAGCCAGCTGACCAAAGTTGGCAACTCTGGTTATGATCCAGACCAAGACTTTGTTTCTACCAACCAGTTGAGGACTCTGTGACTGCAAATCTTTATGCTCAGCTGGTCGGGTGAAACAAAATCCTGGTCTGGATTTGATCTTTCTGAACCTGATCTTTCCATCTCTCTTGCTCAAACACAATTATTATAAGTTTGGAAAAAGAAAATTATACTGAAGGACACTTATCTTTCGGTAGTTTAATTCTTTTAGCGTACCGGTTCCGGTAAATAGACCATTCAGCTGTGAACCGTTTGTTCAGTGCACAGATGTTTTCTGCTTGTCTATATAAAATATATGCGTGACATAATGCTTTGTGGTAATAAATCATTTTAATGACAAAGAAATCACACAGCCCTTGCTTTCCCGATCCTGGCCCCGGCCACCAGTAGGCAGTCCCAGCAGCCACAGCTGAAGGAAACACTGGCATTGATGGACTCACTGTTTCTCGATCTCTGTATATTAAATCTAAACCTTGCTACAAAAAAGTGGTTATTCCTATATATTCCAGCCTGAATTTCAGTGGTGTATTCTTCAGAAGATGGTATTTTTTATCACATTATAGATATAAAAGGTAATATTTTTCCTGTAGGCCTACATGGGGTAATTGTTGAGCTTTGTTCTGGAGCGTTCCTCTACTGTTTCTCCTATTCAGCAACTGAACAACTGTAGCGTGTCAGCGCTGTCACTTGTCAAACATGGAGTCCCACAAGGTTTGGTATTTAGACAAGTATTGTTCTGTGCTGCCACCCAGGAAGATCACACAAAAGCATAAAATTAATTTTGATTCATATGCTGACACTCAGTTGTACATTTCAATAAGAACTAATGACACTCTGCCCATAATCTCCTTAGAGAGCTGTTCCAATGGAGTAAAAAAGGAATGGATGAGTCAAAATTGCTTCCAAACCCTGAACTGAAGTTCTTTTATTCAGAGTTAATGTCTCATTATTCACTTTTAACTCTGAGGTCCTAAAAGTATGTTTTTCAGAACCAGCTTGACACTTAGGTGCCATTTTGTCACCTTTAACTCCATATCCAGGGTAGACATCCTGCAGCATAGAAATACTGCATAATAAAGACGACTTTTTACCCGTTCACGTAACAGAAATGTTAAAACATCTTTTTGTTTTAACCTGTAGCAGGTTACACAACTGAACTCTCTCACTTTCAAGGATCACAAACCCCACCCCATCGGCCAAGAAAAATCAAAATACCGCAGTAAGTCCATCCCGTCATCGTGTCTCATCACTGGCTCTCATGTTCAGGACAGACTCCCCAATCAGTCGCTCCACTTGTACAGCTCTGAAAGATCAGGGTCCGATTAATGTGCTCGACCCAGCACAGCTTGCGTAGCTCCTGGGGCCCCTACTGAGCTCCCAGGTCCCTGTTTGGTCTGTTTGAGATGCCCTGGCTGTTTGCTGCATGTTGCACCCAGGTAAGCTGAGGCCTTCTTGGGGCAGTTTGTCTCTCCTCTACGGAGCAGCCTTTGCCCCTTGCCTCTGAACTAGGGCATTTGTCTGACATAGTCCCACAGCTTTCAGTGCTGAAGCTTTTGATGGAAATGCCCCCCCCCCCCCATCTATGTGTGATCTGTCAAAAAATCCCACATCACTCACTTGACCCAGGGCCTCAGTTTAAAGAGGTTCTCCAGCCTTCTTCATGGGGATTTCTTGTGAAGGGCCTTCCCTCTCTTCAGTGCAGGGAGGTCCATTGTGAACCCCCTCCAGCAGCTACACGATGGACCCTCTACTCAACTGCCGGAGCCAAAATCTCTTACCTTCTTCAAATTTGGGTGTTGCTCCGATTTCTCTCACTCTTCCTCTTCCTGCCTTCCTCATCTTAACTTTAATTAATAGACCTTGGCACTGCAGCAAAAAAAAAAATGCGGCACATACTGAAAGAAACCAAGTTGCTCCTCAGTTTATATGAGTGACTGCTGTTAGAGACGTACAACTCTACATAACAAGATTCTATGAAAAATAAAAACATAGAAATCACGCAAAACTAGAAAGGTATCTATAATATCCTTTAATTGGCAGACCGGTAACACTCTCATAATTATCACTTAATATCTGTTTGTGGTTAGCTTAACACGCATTGCTGAAATGCCCGTTAGGTGCGTGTGCCCTGCAGTGGAGTGGCATTTCCTCTAGGGGGCGCTCCAGCCCTGTGCTGATTGGGACAGACATGACCCTGACCAGGTTAAGTAGTTGGAAGAAGGATGAGCATTACTGGCTGCCCCAGCACAGGGCTGTACGGGTGGCCCACTGCCTCACTGCCTCACTGCCTCACTGCCTCACCCCAGCTTCTGTTCTAAGGACATGTATCCACCTTCTCCTAACTTGTGTTTCCCTGACTATCTGGACGGCCAAAAGGCCTTGGACCACCTGCAGAATTTCACCCCATAATTAACCTGGAAGTCTTTTATCTCCCTTCCTCCATTGTCCTCATAAGATAACTGCTGTAATTGTAATGTTTAATCCTGTTCTTGTAAAATCTTTGTTTTTTTTTGGGTTCTCTACAAAAACTGAAATGAAAAAATTATTTTATTTGTAAATAAAATACATTTTGTGAAAAAGTTACGATGAGCATAGAGGTAACCCATTTAGGTTTTAGAAGTCAATTCTACTGAAATAAAAGTGCATTCCCTGAGGTATGAGACATAACATCTGTTGGCAGGTAATAATAAACCATCAGATAAAAATCTATTTAATTAAATGAAGATAAATGATCTCCTCTCCCGAATGACCGAGTGAATAACTATATTATCAAAATTTCACATTCTCGACGCCTTGTTTCTCTATAGACAAACTAAACAAACGAGACAATTTTTCTAAAATATGTTATTTTTCAGCATTATTTTTTGTTGGTGTGAAAAATGTCTTCGGACCGGTGAACAGATCTATGGGACATGGGGAATTGCATGGGGGATGGAATATGGGGAGATTGTTTTGAGGCGAAAGATACGCAAAGACAAATTGGTCAATAACCTAGGAGTTCAACCTGAGGCAGAGCTTCCAGCCCCCCCCACACACACACACACACACACACACACACAGACTCACTCACTCAAACAGAGCAAACTTCCTTCATACACCTTTTACTTGATCACCTAATATCCCTGAACCTTGTCCCCATAAAAGATCCACACCCTCACACATCTTAGCATTTGATTTGGCATTAATTGTACATCCTAAAAAAAACCAGTGATGTCTGTTCCATTTAATCATGCTGTGTAGCGGCAGACGGAGCAGAGGCGATAGAAGGAGATAACGCTTTGTTTGACATTTTCAGTCTCTGTCTGTGAGAGTCGGAACCCATCCGTACACAGCAGGAAGCTTAAAAATTTAATTTAATGCTTTTTTTTTTGCTGACCAGATCAAAATGTGCTGTGAAACTTAGTGGAGATGTTCCAGTCTTATTCTAGTCGGGTACATGTGCAAACGTCTGCTATCAGGCATCAAGCGTGTAGGGTTAAATTCAAAGCTTGGCCAAAGTCATTGTGCTTCGTACATCAGCGTCTGATAGAATATTGACATTATTCCCTGTAGGGATCGCGGCTGATTATGTGGACTATTACTGTTTTACACTTACATAGTCAAACATTGTCCCCATCAGATCCCTGATTCCTCCTCTGTCCCCTTCGCTCTCCCTGCGCTGAAGACAGAAAAAAACATTCTCTAGCTGGATGTAAATATCACCACATCGACCCACATGCCATTTTAATAGACTATGAGAGATTGACCCACTCCTGCGATGACATCATCTTTGTACTATGCACCAAGAACAGCTGGAGTAGCCAAAATGAACGCGAGATGACTGCTTATCAATTACTGATACTAATTATCTTTATCTCATCCATCATCACAATCAGCAGCACCATCCTTCATCGTGGCAGTAATACTTGCATGGTGACAGTGCACACAATCCAGATGGTTAAATAAAAAACTGTGAAATTTAAAAAAGCAGACAGAATTGTTGTTTTTTTTGTTTCACATATACGAAAAACAAACAACAGGCTGTCGTTGTAACTGACAGAGCGTTTAACGTTGTAATCATCAAATCACTGTGATGATTGTTACACTTCAGAACACAAAGGAACTGTCGATCATTTCTAGTGTTTTACCTATTTAAAAAAACATTGTCTTTTTAAATCTCACGCCTTACCACCACGAAGGCGACAGAACAATACCTAACAATAAAGTTGAAAGTATTTTTCAAAACAAATGTGAGTGTATGTCAGTCAACACATTAGACTGTTTGTTTTTATATAATGGCTTATTCTACAAGGGCTGTGGTGATCTGTGTCCTCTCTGGGCTCTCTGGGCAAGCATAAGGGATAAGCAGGTATGCATCCTGGAAACTGGGCCACTGTAAAAGAATGGGAAAGTTAGGACAATTCCAAGGGCCCCTGAGCAACAGGGGCCCTAAAGAAATTTTGGAACATAATTGGATTTGTGGGTAGGGGCCGAAATCTGTAGCGGCACTACTGCCTGGACAGTATGTCAGAGGCAATTTTGATGATGCCTTTAGGACGACATACTCTTTAAGGTTATACTGCCTGAGGATACACGAGGACAGAGAGTCACATGCTAAGGACAACCAAGAATCTTCCAGAACCAGCTCTCGGAACAGCCAGGAGAGGCCCGCATGAACACGGGATGAACATACCTAGAGAAAGGCAGTTATTGTGAGAATCATAATCTTTCACAATGCCCAGGTAAAATCCTCAGGAGGGTGCCTGTAATTGCACATGCACGCCAAATTTCACGGCCTCTCGGGAAGCAGGAGCCCGGCTGATCCGGCACGCAAGGATAAAACCAAAGCACCGCGTCGGAAATAATTGGCTGCTGAAGCGTAATTGATTTTTAACCAAATAAAATGAAAAGTAAGAAAGAGAGTCCCCTGGTTGAGAGGAAGGAGGCAGCTCATTGATGTGAATTATGCAGCTAGTTTTGTAGGAAGACTTGCTCTACCTGACTGGCATACATTAGAACATTAGAACAGAACGTTTGTGGAAGACAACTTATTAAAAACATACATAACCCTGACAAGACTGAAAGGATCTTCAAAAATTATGAAGCATAATAATTCTAATCCATTTGTCTCACTTTTTCATTTTGTTAAAATGGCTCTCCTAGATGTACCAGGATTATTAAACAGATTAAGGAAAAGAATGTTTCTCAAAATCATAAATCAAACAAAGAAACGATAAAGCCAGTTTTTTTAATGAGCAGCGATGATGCTAGTGACAGCAGTTGGATGGGAAGTGAAGCCTGAGTGGGTTAATTGTTAGCTTAGCCAGACCAAAGCCTTCAGCTGATAACTGCTAATTTGTATTGAGCTACTCTGCCCAAATAATGAGGGGGTCATTGAAAAAGGCATGCAGGAACAACAGCATGGAGTGATTGACTAAAATGGTAAATTGTATTCATGGGAGTTTTGCTTACACAAAAACGTTCTGAGGGCAGAATGAAAAATGATTGGTTCAAAGAAATAACCAATCAGATAGTAGAGGAGGTGGGTCCAAACAACTAGAGGAGATGGGAGCAACCAATCAAATGCCTCTATTTATTTGGACCCACCTCCTCTACAATCTGATTGGTTGTTTCTCGGAACCAATCATTTTTTCGTACCGCCCTCAGAAAATTTTTGAGCAAGTAAAACTCTCAACAGCATAATTTGCACATGGTGCCTTGATGAGCCTGGATGTGCTCTTTGGGAGCTCCCAAGGTTGGAATGTTGAAGATCGTGCTCAACCGGTCCAAGGGGCGGTAATTTCTGATCTTAGGGCCTCTGGGAGACATCTAAGCTCCAATTGACCGGGGTGCTTTCTCTAACTGAAGATGCTCGCCCAAATACACGAAGACCGTGACATTCTACTTAATGAGTCAATAACTGCAAAAATGGAGGGTGCTAGACTTTGCAAGGCAAGAAGAAAAACAGTCAGGTGGTACAGCCTTAAAGTGTATGTGTTCTTAAAGGCATACTTAAAATTGATGGTCACAAAACTCAAAGATCCCATCTCACAGCTTTTTTTGGACGGCAAATGTGGTTTTACATATGTAGGGGCTGGAGGCAGTTAAGATACTAGACTTCTTGTCAAAGGATTTTAGTTCCATTCCGTAATGGGGAACTGTTGTTGGATCCTGTGAGATGTGCTATTAATTTGAATTGCTTCAGGAAAACAACTCGACTATCAATATAAAAGTAAAATGTTGAAGCAGCTGGAGATGCAGTGTAGATATCTGCAGAGATTTTCCAGGCTGGGGATCTGGCAGGAGCACATTTGCATATTTCGAAGCTGGTCTGGCTTTGCTGAAATGGCCCTCTGTGATCAGATCCCTTCTCTCACATCTGTGTTTACGTGGGGCGCACGGAAGGTTTCTTCCAAAATAAGCGATTGGAGTTCAGCCCTTAAAGGGGGGGCCACCAGGGATGGAATCGTAGGCCAATCTTCTGGTCATCAGTGCCCCCCGCAGAGACGGTAACGGCCCAGCCGAAAGCACCAGGCAGAAGTCGCGATCAATCACGCGCAACACCCCCGCCACCACGGCCGACCGAATCCCAGCCGTTCGGTACCCCATACTCATCTTTTTCCAATAAGCAGAGCTCTCCGCGAGGCAGGGAACATAATCCGCCCTAAAACACAACCATATCATTTTCAGTGTGGAACTCAAAACCTGGTTTATAAAGCCGTCGGTCCCGTTTCATACTGCCTCTGCTACTCTAGAAGCCTGGCAAACAGCAGAACTTCTCGCAGTATCTCAGTCACATTTATATTGGTGTGGTGGAACAAAGTCTTCCCTACCTGAATAATAATTACGCTTTCTTAATGAGTTTTTTTATCCATTATGTGAAAGTCTACATTTACAATTACAGAGAAGATTCCCTCCAAACAATATTGAACGACTGAGAGAAAGGGAGGTTGGCAATAAGAAAGCTGTCTGTTTATTTTAAATCTGTTTTCCCCCTGCTGATGTTCTCGTTTCTTGATAGTGATGACAGTAAACATCAGATTCTCCCTGCAGAGACTCAGAGCCCCATGGCAGATGTCTGCCATCACCACTGGCATCCTGGACTGGTCTGTGGTACAGAGAGAATTGTCAAACCTGCTCTCTCTCCCCTGTGCCTACATCACATTTTCACCAGCAGGGCAGAGGTCCTGGGGTAGGACCAGCCCGTTCTACCTTAGGTCAGTGGGTCCCTGGCAAAACCCAGGAAACACCATGTCCGTGGAAAAAATTGCACTTTGACGAAAGTGTCAATGGGAATTCGCCACGTTGATGACACTGCCGCTTGACCCGTTTCTGCGATGCAGAGATCTAATGCGAGACCATCAAGACAACATTTCTTAAGCAAACACCTGGGTTCAATGCAGTCGTTGAAACACTGCTGGATGGTACTGCCTAAAGAACAAGTGATTCTGTTGAGCCTGTCATGATTATGGACATTTTTTTCCCCCCATCTTCAATATCACCGTTATTATCAGGTGAAGACCTTTGATATTTTCCCCTTTGCTGGGCTTTTCTACTGCAGCTTTAGGGTTAATGTGGAAGTTAAAGAAGCACAATAGCATTTTAATATACTGCAGAAAACATGCCCCAGTGCCTCTAGAGAGAATATTAGCTGCAAGGGAATGCCTTGTACTGTATGTTTATCTATTTTTTTACAGTTAAGTGAGTGAGTTAATTTGGCCCTGCAGATAATTAGAATGTGTTTACACAGCGCTGAAGCTAACAGACCAGCAACGGGAGCATGATGCAACCGGGCTCTCGTGCTGAGTCTGGAGATTGAAACTCACATGGCGCTCGACATCCCGGTACCGATCCCCACGCGGGGCCCAAATGCCCAGCTCGCGCAGAACCCTGAAGAGCTCCATTCAAGCACGAAAACCGTGATCTTTAAAACAGAACTAGCAGCTCAGTCGGTGTCAACCTCCAGTCTGTGATTCTCGCCGTTGCCTTCCAGTATCCCTCATTATCATCACACCAGAGAGGGGGTAGTGCTCCAATCTAAAATAACAAGCTTTCTCCTGTCACAATTAAGCCCCCTTTTTTGGTAAAGACGTGGTATCTGACAGTCACAGGTATGTGCAAGGTAAGAAAGTGACATGTACTTATTTTAAATATTTCCTTTCCTTAGAAGTGTATGTTTAATCTTAAAAATATTCTTTTATTTGCCCATCTGTACTGTTCTTAACAGTTAATTAATAAACAATTAATAAAATATGTAGTGGTATTGTGTGCACGACCAAGCGGGAGCGCAGCCGTATGACTAATCAGTGGCCTTACTAAAGAAACCAGCATGCCAGAACACACCGCGAAGTATTGTGCCAATGACTTTGAGCCATACCGAGCGTTTCTTTGTCTCTCGTCTACCCGAGTTTCCTTACCTGCTCCGTTTGTCTAGTGTGTGTTCCTTACTGTGTTCCCTTTCCACCCCCAGACCTGCTCCGGTACCTGACCCGCTTCCCTCGCCAAACCCTGCTCGTCACGTCTCCCCTTCCCTGTGTGGTCGTGTCCCGTGTCTTCCTGTAGAACGGACTCCCTGGCATCAGATCCTTGCTCTCATTCAACGACCTCGCTTATGGGTTTCCCTAGTTTGTACCTTTGCCAAGCCCGGCACATTAAAGCCTGCATTTACCCGCATATCTGGATCCGTGTCTCTCTGCCCCGACGATCGCCACAGTATATTTTACTGTACATACATACATACATAGTGGTACTGTACCTCGGTTCTCGAACTTAATCCTTTCCGGACTCCGGGTCGAATCCTAAACAGTTCGAGTTCTGATCGAATTTTCCCCATAAGAAATAATGGAAAACCAATTAATTGGTTCCCGGCCCCCCAAAATGACACCTAAATGTGGTTTTTTAGCATTTAATTAAACACAAAACGAACGGGATAATACAAGAAGAGCATTTTTTTCTTAATGGCTTCCAAAACATAAACATCTTATCCCAACATTACCCCTGTCCTGCCCCGATCGTCCGTTCCTTCCGTGTGCCACGCCCCCTCGTTAATCTCGTGTGGGATCCCCATGTGATCAGCTGTTTCTGGTTGTTGTCATTAGTCCTCTGTATTAAGTCCGCGTTT
>JAODJW010000039.1:20456675-20470695 GCA_026777045.1 Hyperopisus bebe | reverse complement strand
GGGGGGGGGGGGGGGCGGGGGGGGGGGGGGGGGGGGGGGGGGGGGGGGTGGAAACCCTCCTTGAATCAGACCCCGTGACCCTCTGGCTGCAGGATGCAGGCGCTTAGCTGTCAGGCTGATTGAAGAGCCGCTATAATCACGTCCTTCCCGTCGCGATTAAGCCGCGACTGATGGTGGAGGGGGGGCAGGGGGACAGAGAAAGACAGAAAGAGAGAGAAAGAGAAACACACACACACACACACCTCATATCGTCGGGGGGAACACATACACCCCATATCATCAGGACACGATACGCTTCGAAAACCTTACCAAAACAACAAGATGCACAGGTTGCGGAAGAATCGTAGGCACTCGGTACGACAGGAGGCACTGGCAAAGACGCTGTAGTGCCACTATAAATGCCAAGGCGAAACAAGCACACGTCTCATTAGCGACATCCATAATTACAAGGGTTACAGCGATGCCCACCTCCCCAGCGTACCAATTACAAACTGGACACTGAGAACGCAGCCTGAAGCCCCCCCCACAAAGAGGACGGGCGGGCAATGGCTAGCCAACAGGACAATTATCCATCTCTCTCTTTTTATAGACATTCAACAGGCATTTTTATGTTCTGACTCCTCAACCAGAACGTCATTCAAGATGACATTTAAATAAGCGTGCAAATTAAACTTAATAAATAAATGAAAAGCATTCATTAATCTTATCAGGTAATTGGAAATCAGCACGACAAGGGGGCACAAACATTTGCATAAATGATTAATATTAATAAAAACAGGAAATTGCCTGAAGTTCTGCCCTTTACTACACCAGTACACGGCTAAGAGACACACTCAGACCCCTCGGCTGAAAGTGTGGGGGCGTTTCGCTTTACGGATCCACCTCCGCTCTTTCCTTCACGCTGAATGATCAGCTCTCTTTAGCACAGGCTGCCTTCCAGGGACACCTTATGTAATTTTGAATTTTACACTTCGCCGTTTTACAGGAAACCGGGGAACCTCCGCTGAAGAAAAGGAGAAAAGGATATAGCCGTCTTCAGCTCCTTAACCTGACGGCTGCAGGAATGTTCAATACAGTAATAAATAAAACTAAGGCTATTCAATTCACAAGGTCCAAAGCTTTGTTTGGTAGAGCGATTCTCAGATTAAAATCAAGAAAACCCAGTTTAGGATAAGGTCAACAATTTAACAGCCAAATCAAGTTTGGCTCATGGGTGAAGACTTAGGAACTAAACTTAAACCATTAGTTCAAGTTTTGAAAATTAAGATTTTTGTCTTAACCAAAATAATTAAATGGTTAAAGTGGTGGCAAACTTTGCATCATTTAAATGCAAAGTCTCCAGAATCACAGAATTTAATCATATAATAAAGTATGATTATACTTGCAGCGCAAGTATTACAACAATATCAAACTTGAGCACACAGCTATGTGTCGAATGGGGAACGGAATGCAGATACCTTATAAAAATATAAAACATGCATAAAGTTTTACACCCAGCAGATTCACAGCACCAACATTTTAATCCGTTTGAAACTGACAGCCTGACACGCCTTTGTGCACCCAAACTGCCCCTTCGACAAGCTGATAAAAACAGGGACACTGAACTTCCTCCTCTCCTCTGAGGGAGACGGCCTGTTTTGAGACTCTGCACGGATGAAAGCTGTAATCCTCTCATCTCGAAGAGACTGACAGCCTTTCTGCAAGCCTCACCAGGGTTATCCGAGGCAACTCCACCATTTAATGTTTTTTTTCCCCCTGTAATTGTGAATCACTTCACGATATTACAGTAACCACGCTGTCACGACCCGAGCTGTACGCTCTTCTTCTGTAAAGCTACGAAAGACAAATTGAGGCTTACAAGAGCACCGGGCGGCGAAATTGCTTCTATCTGTAACTATCTGCTTTCCCACACACACTAGCCACAAACAGAACAGGTATTTACCCAAAAATTTCAGTTTGAGTATTTTTTCCACCCATCTGCAGTTTTCTTTGCACTGTAATTTTGAAACCATTCAGTTGCAATCCCCCGGCCCAAATTGAGCGGGTCTGTCACAGCACTCCAGAGCCCTGACGGGATCTCCATCGACCGGGAGCGGCCAATCAAAACGTGAACGGCGAAAACAGCCCTTTCATGCTTTGCAGCACAATGGTCTCTGGTGACAGGAGATAAGCATCTTCTGCCGACGATTCGTCGATCCGTATCGAGGGCAAGGTGGCGCTGTCAATCGATTTCACGCAGTCGGAGTGTCATGTGGCATACCCGCGCATGTCAGTCAGAAACATAAAACATCAGTATTTTAACGTGACCCATGTCCCATTATGGCTTACACTTTTTGACATGTATCTATGTCCCTATTGGTAGAAACACTAAAAAACATGAATTGAATCTATTAATTGAAATTAAAAATTGAGAAATTTGCTCAGCCCCTGGTTTGTCCGACAGCTCTGGCACAGGGGTCGAGAGCAGGGGAGGAGTGCGAGCTTTTGGATGTTCAGCGCCAAAAAGGCTTTTGTGTTAAGAGAGGCGGACGTGTTAGCGAGGGAATCAAGGGGCTGTGCCAGAGGGCTCTCAGCTCCGCCGGAGAAACAAAAGCACGCAGGAGCGAACATACCGGAGGGAGAAGCAGCCACTGTGCATTCAAAGAGAACAGAGCAGGATCTCAAAGAGCTTCCGCACAAACAGACCTGTGAGGGTCACCTGAAATATCAGCTCTGATCTCGGGCTGTTCGGAATTTAATTTACAGTAGAAAACAGCAAAATACAAGATCCAGCAAAAAGGACCAGATTTAAAGTGACCCCCCCACTGCAACCATCTCATGTTGGTGACTAGTTTACGCGACCTAAAAACAAATCATACCAAAGTACTGACAGAGCTTGATGAATATAGGTATGCCTAAAAAGCAAGAAGAAACGGTATTTTTTTTTTTTTTTTAAGATAACCACTGGGAGGGTGCTGTAAAAGAAACGCTCTTAATATTGCCTTCATCTTTAAGCAACAACCCAGATGCATAAATGAGTTAGTGAATTATGCCGGATAGCGGGGTATAATTAATAACAGCACTGCATTTAATGATGAGTCTGCCTCACACAGCACCCAACGATAAACACCGAAAGGAAACATCATTGGAGGATAATGAGAGGTTTTGTGTAAGATCTGGGAGGATGCTATCGCCGCCCTACTGGCCATCATGGACGTCTAGACAAAGCAGGGCAACCAAGCAGCCAGAATGCACAACTGCAGCTGTCAAAATAGAGGGGAATACATTTAGCGACAGATACACCTCAAAAGTTTGAGAACTGGAACTGCTTTAAGTATTTAACCAAAGTTTATTTTACAGACCTGAAACCCACGTAACCGTTTCCCCCCAAATGCAGACCAGAACCGATCAGAACACCAGGAGTACTCAGACACACACATACCAGGAGTACTCAGACACACACATACCAGGAGTACTCAGACACACACATACCAGGAGTATTTAGACAGAACGAACACACACACACACACACACACAAATGGGAATTCACTTTGTTTGACAGAGAATCGTCTGCTTCCACTGCTGCCAAGACACCCGAGAATCAGACGAATAGTTACTGCCAAAAATACTGGTACTCGTGCAAATACCATACAATTTTCCCTAAAATAAGCTGAAACTGATCAAAGTGTTCGGTCTCCACCATTATTTCTCAGATAATGTTGCACAACCTTTGATTTTGATTCAGAAACACTGTAGCCTTTTAGATCAGAAAATGAAAGAAAAGGCACTGGAAAAACTGACAGCCTAGACTTATACTGGGAAGCAGAGCCTTTGGTCATAACTGCAATCAGGAGGTTCCTATAGCAATCAATGAGGTTCCAGCACCACTGTGCTCCAAGTCTGGCCCATTTTCATGTGCAAACTGCTCTGGTTCTCCTACATTTGAAGTCTCCCAAAAGTTCGTTTCAGATGTTTCCACAGGTATTCAGTGGGACGTCGAGCTTGACTGAAAGCTGGCCACTTCAGAAGAATGAAGCGTTTTGCTTTTGACCGTCCCACAATAATTTTTTAAGTGTCTGGGGTCACGGTCAAGCTTGACTTTGGACGGAGACCCAGATTTCTGGTCTCCTTCATTTCCAGCAGTCAAATTGAGGCACCCCACACAGACCGCCCCAAAAAAAGACAACCCCAAAATATCATGCTCCACAACAGTAGGAAAGATGTTCAATCCTTTGAAGGTTTACTTTTTTGCTCCGTAAACAAAGCCATAATTTAGTCTCATCTGTACAAAGGACATTCTCCCAGAAGACTTTCAGCATGTTTAGTTGTATTCTGAAAAATTGCTGTTGGCCTTCCTTATGCCTCTCTCTCCATAGTGCTGTCCTCCTAGGTCCCCTTGGTCTCCTAACATAACCCTCTTCCTTCACAACAGATGGTGCGAACTGACGCTATCGTACCTGGTGTCTGAAGGTCAGTGTGAGCCTCCGTGGAAGATGATTGAGCTGCTCTCGCCTCCAACCTAACAATCCTTCTCTGCGATCTTTGCTCAGGCTCTCTCTCGTGGCCACGTCCAACGAGGCTGCCTTTGCTGCCAGGAGCCAAACGCTTCCTAATAACGTTACGCATGGAAGAAACCGGAACACCGAGGTCTCTGGGGGAGGACCGGTGGCCTGGAGATTGTCCACATTCAGTACAGACAACTGCTTAACCATCTTACGGTTTGGTGGGAAAAAAAAAAAGTCAATGACTCCAATTGTTCAATGTTAGTAAATTATTTCACTTTGTTTTGGCTTGATCCAACATACAACTAAGAAACATTTACAAGGGTAGCAAGTTTAATTTTGGCAAATGGTGATTTTGAAGTGCGGGGGTGCCGATATTTTTGTCCTGCGGTATACAAGATAACTGCATGCATGGTTTACAGAAACACAGGCCGCGGCAGTGCATTTACACGGTCCGGTTAATCAGCAGTAGCATTCAAACGCCGGCTGCAATCGGATGGACGCTGCAGATGAGACGACAGACTCTCTCAACATTAGCTCTAACGAGGCTGGCTCTCATACACCCATGACCTCACACTCTTAGCCGGGCTCCCCTGTACCGGTAAGCACACAATGTTCTTCATTAAAAATCAATCTCCGCGTGCCCCTGAATGTTCCGTCTCCATGGCGATGTGGAACAGCCTACCACACTGACAGGAGGGGATGGGCATACTTTACATGGTGAAGCACAGGCATGGGGAACCAGTGAAGACCATCCTGAAGTTGGGGAAAACAGAATGCAAGCTTGATTGTCCCTGTTTATTTACATGTACCACTTCAGTCAGAGGTACTGTTCTAGGACCAGTTGGTAAAGCGGTTTAAAACCTTATGTAAGGCAAAAAACCTGACTTTTAATAGCAGAAAATAGATGGGTATTTTTATACCCCTAGATGTAAACAAACACACATACGCTGCAGCCAGGACTTTAGACTCAAGAACAAATCTCCTGCTCCCCCTGTACCCACCTGCCCCAAAAGCACAGGAGGTGACGGCTTTTTAATTAAGCCAACCACCCCGCGATGAGAGGCACTCTGCAGCACGATTGGCTTCCCCTCACTTCCCTGAAAGGGTGGAGGTGGGAGGTGAGTAGGTTTTACATAGTGAAGCATCATAAGGGTCTTGCTGACCACTTACACTGGGGGAGGGGGCAGCCTTTTGGGATAAGCTTTAGGTCAGCTGTTCAAACCCAGGTGTGAGCACTCCTCAGCCAATCAGTCCTCTAATTAGTAATCTAATTAGGGAGTTGCAATGAAAACCCGCGTACACGGTGGCCCTTTTCCGGATATGACTGGCCACCCCCTGCCCTAGACAATCACCAGCAGCTGTGAGACAGACACACAGATCAAAAGAGTCACACAGGGTCTATAAGAGTCCATAAGGTGGCTGAACAATCAGAGGAAAATACAAAAGGTGCGTGTGCATGGATTTGTGTGCACGTGGATGTGTGTGCGTGTGGATGTGTTCGCATGTGTGTGTGGATGTGTGTGCACATGTGTGTGCGTGTGGACTGCCACAGGCAGACAGCATTGCCAGTCCTGATATAGAGCGCCAGGCTTGATGGGAGATGGTTCGTTAAATCACAGCCCTGCCTGCTGGGAGATTCCTCATCAGCCTGCGGATGATTTTGAGAGGGGAAAAAAACAAAAAACCAAAAAAAAAAGAAGTAGTTTCCACAGCCAGCTGATCCTGGACCAGCATGACCCATCTAACCCGGCCCAGAAGACGGAGATCACACAGCGTTGGAGGTGAGCTGGGTGGTGGGGCTGACATTTCTCCCCAAAACTGAATCAGCACCAAACTCCACAGCACAGGGGTGAGAGTTTTCAAAAAAAAAAAAAACACAGAACGCTAATGTACGTCTGAAGCTTGTTTCTTCTTTTTCCTTTAAATGTGTCATTCTTTGTTTATGCTGGGGGGGGGGGGTCGCTGCAGCAGGCTGGCAGAGCGACAGCCTCAGTGGGACGTTATAAATCAGGCAGAATTACCTCTCTGCACCGTTGCCACCGGCCTCAACCCAACATGAACCCAGCTGGAAAACAAGCCTATTTTTAAACACAACTATCAATAATTAGTAAAGCGACACCAAAAAAAACATATTTTCACTTTGTGGGTGAACTAAATCCTCACATTTCATGAAATAGCTCTTGAAACAATTTAGTAATTTAAAAAAATGAACTAAACTGCCAAGCAGTCTCTCAATCCTGACAACACAATGATAGTAATGGCATTTATCATTACACTTGGTAAATATCCAATTACTACAGAATTTAATACTTTAAAATTAATTTGAGCTGGTACGAATGATCCGACAAGCTGCAATTAAAATTACTTGGTTGAATTCTCGTCGGTTGAGCTTAATGTTTAACAAAAATAAGGTTTGATACATAAAGATGGAAATCCAGAGCCGAACCGGAAGACATGGTATCAGACGAGTGGAGGTAAAGAAGCCCTGCTTTAAAGCTTATTAACACAGACTTTGAAACTCGGCTCATTAGACTCAGACTTGTTGGCAGACGCTCAGCTTTGGTAACAGAACAGCAGCTGAACCGTACAGGAGAATATAACCAGCAAGTCTTAGGGCCTGCGGCACAGATGCAGAAACAGATCTGCCACGAGCGACGGGCATCGCGATCCGTTGATGCATCCGGCTACACGGACGGGTATAAATCGGGAAGGGCACAGGACACCCGAGTCACATGGTGTGGGGCCCTATTGCCGCTCATATCTGCTGTTTCAAAGTGACTGGAATCTACCAAAGTTCTAAATCTACTCCATCACAGACAATCAGGGAGGGTTATTTCAGTATGCTTACATCAGGGGGAGTCAAAGAAACCCATATATTTATATATTTTGGGTGAGCTTCGGGCCTCGATGGCTAGCCCGGCCTGTCACATATACTTCATTTTTATTTTCAATAAACTGGAGCCGCGGTACAACAGGCCGAATCCCATTTAATCAAAGTGCCAAGATGGCATCGAGGCCCCTTGAGAATCAGCCGCCGACTGGGACTGCACTCAAGGGCCCCCATTCTGCCCTCGTTCCCCTTTAAACCAAGAAGCTGGGGGCCACAGGGCCTCTCTCGCCGGGCCCCTACCACATGTCCCGGCACGTGCTCTCTGCCGTTCCGCTTCTCTCCGAAGCAGGCGCCTTTTAATTAAACATGTCCCCAGAGGAGATTACGCACTTTATTTTTACACGGATTCATGTCAAGTTCCCCCCGACCGCCCATCACCCCCCCGCCATGCTGAAATCTAGATATCTGACTACAGCTGGGTGGGGTGGGGTGGTTCCTCACTAGCTACTGCTAACCTTCAGTCAGAACCACCATGGCAGCCCCCCCCCCCACCCCAAAAACAGCTGGAGGTACACATAATTTAACACGGCGAATTGGGCGACACGTGCACAGCGCATGACAACCTGCGGGAGGAGTGCCACGCAGCGAGGAAGGCGCAAGGGTGGCATATTTGCTGTCATTTACATTTATCCGACAAAGTGACTTACAGTACAGGGAAGGGTTACTATTCACCTGCGCCCCCTAGGATTCGAACCCACAACCATTGTGTTGTAAGTGCAATGCTCTACTTGGTGAGCTACAGGGATATATTACATCATATCATATTTATGACTTTTTGTACAAGACAGCAGATATGCATAAGATTTGCTTTATGTCTAAATTGCCCATGGGGGGGGGGGGGGAAACGTTCCTGGATTCTGTCCCGTGAGCACCAACTTAGACACCCGCACCCATCCTTAAGCCTGGGGGGCGTCGACGCAGATACCGGACAGTGAATCCGCAGTCCTTAGGAAAGACAGGCGGGTGTTAACCTCACAAACCAAAAAGGCAGCCAGCAACAGGTGCAGTGCAGAGGAGTCACATACAGCGAAATGGGGGGGGGGGGGAGCCTCAGATTCGCTTCTACATTAAAACCGCCATTATCCCTGATTTCATCTAGAGTCACTTGAGAGCAGCTCAGCAGCTTCTGAAAGCTCCGCACAGAAGACGGTGGGAATCGCTTCTTCAGGCCGAGAAGAAAATCTCAGCCCCACCAGGTATCGCCAACCCCCATAATACTCCGATATAATCACATCATCAATTTAGAGTCCACTATGTTACCCCCCCGCATGTCGGCGTGGCAACGAGAAGACATGTACAAAAAGGAGAGCAGGAGAGAGATATGGGGAGACAGATATGTAAGAAGAAGAGTGTAAGAGAAGGCGGGGGGGGGGGGCAGGAGTAAGAAGTTGGGGAGAGAGACAGGAGGAGAGATACAAGGAGTAAAAGAAGGCAAAGGAGAGGGAGACAGAAGGAGTAAGTGAATGTGGGGAGAGAAAGACAAGGGGAGAGAGAAGGAGTAAGAGAGGCTGGGGGGAGCAGGGAAGGGTTGATGCTAAAAACGGACTTTTAAAGAAATAAATGAAAATCCAATTTAGCGACTGCTGCCTGGACACAAATACATTCCCTGGATATTTCCCCCATTGCCGGAAAAAGCTGAAACGCAAATGGAATTTATACCTCTTTGCATTCTGCTCTAATATGACATTTTTGGAGATTAAAGTTTAATGAGATGATGGAAGTAGGGATGGTTTTCAGCGGGCCCGGAGCGGCCGATCCCGGGCTGGGGTGAGGGGAGCGGGAACGCGCTAAAGGCGACAGAGGAACTTCTTTAGCCACCAGTGCAAACTCGTTTAGCAAACGCACCGCTAAATCCCAGCCGTAAAACGGGGCTGCCGGTCAGCAAACTGGGTTCCAGCAAAACACCCCAGCACCAGTGCTTCAGTTCCTCCAAGGTCCAACAGAAAAACCCCAAAGCATCACTATAGCTACACATTTTTGCAGTTACCGACCCTGCACCCAGCGAAGCAGCACCCTGCCGCGGAGACAGCTGGAGGTCCCCCCCCCCCGTCACACAGACCCCCACTCACGGGGAGACACAAGCCTTCATACAGTACAGCCCCGGCCACTTCGCCTGTGTTTCAGCAGTGATACGAATCCCACGCGTCGCTACTCACCTGACATCTGAGGGAAAACCGTAACCAGAGAAAAGATTTATAAAAGAGACAGAAAACTGAACTTTGCAGATTACCCTGATGGAACCCTGACTCATCACAACACCGGCTGGATTCTCGGACGGCGTTCCAAAAAATAAAACCATATATAGAAATCACTACGGCAGCAGAATCAACCACTTACAAATGAGATTAAACTGTTTCGATATGAAGTACGGAAGGAAACAGAGCGAACAGCACAGCGCGCTGGGATTCCCATTAGGGACGACCTAGACCTGGCGTAGCCCCCCCCCCCCCAAGCAACAGAGCAACTGCACGTGGGCACTAACCTTGTACAGCTTCTGGTAGCGGGGGGATGAGACTGCCATCCTCTGCAGTCGGTGCAAAAAGACCACCACCTTCTGGAGGGAGGTCCGCACCACGGCCATCATGCACAGTTTGCCCGACTTTTGGATGTTGCGGAGAATTTGCATGGTAAACGGGAGGGTGTCCGCCTTATCCTCGTGGCGTGTGCGTGGTCCACCCCCCGCCCACCTCTCCGAGCACGCTTCTATGCATGCCCCTCCTCTGCCAGGGCCGTGCGATCACGCCCTCTCACACACACACATACACACACGCGCACACGGCCAAGCACGCACACACAAACACACGTGCACGGCTACAATCGCAGGAGCTGTCGATGCTCCTCCCAGCACCTGGCTTTCCTTTCCCCAGTCAGAGGTCAGAGGTCACGGCAGACGGCGTCAGGTCGGCGAGGTCATCCCGCAGGACAGCGGAGCAGGCGAAACACGAGCGACTACACGGCTTTAGCGCGCTGGCTAGCAGGGCAGAGGGAACGAGCCGCATCACGGTGTCCCCCCGCCCCGGCGGCAGCTCTCTGGGCTCCAGCTCCGGGACGGCATCGCTGCCCCCCACCCCACCCCTGGCACCACAGCAGAGAGAGGAAGAGCCAACAGACGGTACCACACCGATTCCCAGGCTTACTCAGACTGACACGACTTAAGAGGGAGAAGGAGAGAGAGAGAGAGAGAGAGAGAGAGAGCAAGAGAGAGAGAGAGCGAACGAACAACAGGGAAAGAATACACCAAAAAGAGAGGGAGAGAGAACAAGAACAACAGAACAAGGGAGAAAAATTAGAAAAGGATGGAGCAGAAGAGAGAGAGAGAACCACACAGAGAAAGGGAACATGGTGAACAACAGAAAAAGGAGAGAAAGATGGAGCAGGAGATAGGGAGAAAAAAACAAAAGATGAAGGAAGAGATGAAGGGGAGCAGGACTTTAAGTGAGAGACCTGGAGGGCCATTGATGGATGCTCCCCATGCCCTCCTATAATAAGCCCCCCCCCCCCCCCCCCGGGGCATCGCTCCATGTCTGTGCAGAGGGGGGGGAACCGGAAAAGCCGCTGCGGGGCACGGACACCGCCTGTTTACCGCATCACATTGCTGGGGTTTCATTACACAGCCTGTTCCGAATAATCCGATCCCGGAAGGATGAAGGATGATGGCCAACTTATTATCGCTCTCACTTTGAAGAATTTCCCCAGTCTTGCCCCCCCCCCCCATTTTGAGCAGAACATAGAACATGGTTGCATGCAGATGGATGTTAACAACTTGCCACAAAAATCGCCTCCCCACCCCCCACAACACACACTGAGCAGATTCTTATATCTTATATAACTGCCCCGTGATCTTATGTAGCCATTGGATTCCAGGGGCAGGGAGCCCATTAACCCCAAAGGAGACCTGGACCAACATGAAGCCCTTTGACACACAAAATATCCAGCAGGGGGCGAAGTCTGAGGCTGGATCGGGCGGGCGGGATTGGCCCGTGACTCAGGCCACCTGCTGGCTTTCAGTATGGTCAGTACGGAGAAAAATCAACACATAAATCAAAACAGAGGTATGAGCAGAATCCCCTCCCACCAGTGCGTCACTGACCCCCCTCCAGCACAGACCGCAGACAATCAATCACACGCCAACACCCCAAAAGGGAATGCAGCCCATCAGACAGAAGAGAGAAGAGCGCACGGTCCACCGGGCAGGCGTCAGCGACACGGGGGCATGTCGTCATTCCGCCATTCCCAAGAGCAGGACATCCGGGCGGGGCAGGTAGATCAACACAGACCACAGCACCCCGCACTCCTCTCAAACGGTGCAGAACAAAACATGTCCCATGTTACACTGGTCCCTCAGAATGCATGAACTCTCCAGACCAAAGTACCTTCAAAGGTCACTTTAATTATGTGCGATTAACTAGTTCTGCACAGTATCTGCCAGAACCACTCAGGGTGGCCGAGTCAAGCATTTAAGAAGATGCCTTTCCACACACTAAGCTCCTAATGAGCTCTTCTGTCCGCAGTTGTCCCCGTCAACATTAACAAGTCTGACCGTTCTCCTCTGACCTCTTAATAACATGCGAGAATCCCAGAAAGGTGACCGTTTGATATGCCGGAAGCACCAATTCCGCCTCCAACAATCACAGCACATTCAAAACTGCTTAGATCAAGCATCTTAGCTATTTTAATGCTTAGCCCTGCAGGAACTGAACCTCTTGACACTGTCTGTGTGCTGCATACGCTCAGTTTATGCCACATGATTTGCTGTTCTGAGGAGCAGGCTTTGTGCTGGCAAGCGGTGATTCAGATAAACCAGCATATATAATGTTACGGCTCCCCCTGACAGGAGAGAAGATACACAGAGATACATTTTAGATACCAAATCTCTCACGCACATATGGCGTTTGAGCATCGAGAAGTTACAGGAACCAATCGTGGTTATCCAAGGCTTTGCGTGTTCCCGTTTCAGAGAAATAGGTACTATTTTGAGAGCATAGAACCATTGGGGGGGTAGACTGAAGTGACATTAACTGTTTTTCCAGCCCCTACGCAGATGGAATTCCTGAAATGACCCATCCCAAAGCGTCATTTTCTCCTAAATAATCCCTGGCAGACAAACATTAGCAAAAATAAACAGGCCAGCTGACATCCGCGTTGGTCACCAGCTCAGCTGGGGGACCATTAGAGGGGCCATGGAATCTAGAGTCAAATCCAGCTGTTTGAAGCACAGGAAGCATGGGTAGCCCCACCCCCAACCTCACCTCTAGCTCCACCCCCATTTTCACCCCTAGCCTCACCCCCCCATCCCCTGCAAAAAAGGAGCCTCAAGCTAGCATGTATTTTAGGGGTTCCTGCCCAAAACATTGCAAATTGATAACCCGCCCATCAACAGTAGCCATTGGGTGCAGCAGCCGCTTGCCCCGCCTCCATAGGGAGTGACCAACCTCCAGCTGGCCTCTCAGCTCTTTGATGGAGGTGGAGTCCTGTGAGAGATCCTCTCGCTGGGAGGCGTCAGCCAGCACATTGGCCGTGGTCTCCGCCTCCTGCAGCCACTTCAGGAAGCTCTCCAGCTCCATGAGGGAGCCCTGTAGGTCCTTCAGCTCGCCCTCTAGCGCCACCTGCTGGTCACTGGCCCTAGTGGGAGCATCAAGTACATTCATTAGCATAAAAATAAACAACAGAAAAATGCTCACCTAAACCGGTGTTTCTCAACCCGGTCCTGGAGGTCCCCCAGACAGTCATATTCAAGGGCCCAGCGGAGGTGTAACTATTCTGCTGAGACTGGGATTTAAATCAACAAACTTCCAATCAGAGGCACAGAGGCTTAACCTACTGAGCCAGACACCGCCCTCCTAGAGACAGGGCCCAGTAAGTAAACTGAATCGATTCGCCCAGTAAAAGGTCAGTGAAAAGGCCAATTCACCCCAGAACCGTGACCCATCAGACGTAGGCCAGCAAGCTTGTGCCTGAGCTAGGCAGCAGGATAGTATCTTCCTGTTAAGCGGCCTGTCGTTTATCGTTAAAAACTAATGTTAAAGACTAAATTTAAGGGCTTAAGTTAAGGACTAAAATTAAGGTCTAAGTTCCACAGTAAGGCGCCCTGACGGCAGAAGACAGATGTTCCAATCCTGGAACACAGACCCATGTCGGGCAGTGAGGCATGTAGCCAGTCCCCAGGGTCCTCGTACCTGCCGAGTATGGCGTTCCACGCCTTGCTGTAAGCATCCAGCATCTCCTTCACCTTCCGGGTGTCGTCCGCCGAGTAATCGCGCAGAAGCCTGCAGGACAGCTCGCTGAAGGACACCATGGCCGTCTGGCCGCCCAGGTCCTGCAGAAACGCCTGCGAAACCAAACATCTTAGTCCCACTTATGGGCCCCCCCACGTCCCTCCCACGGTTATTCTGAAACCACCTCATAACCTAATTAGGTCCCATTACAATAATATTTAAAAATGGAGCACTGGGAAAAATGTTGATGGATCATCATCTTTATCTTTCTGACAAAACCAGAGATGGCATAAAAGTGACACTTAAGTTCCCTCTGCTGGCGACCAATGGTACTGCATCAACATCACAGGGGTTCATAAGATGTGGATAACTCAATTTCACTAACAAGACACTGTTACAGGTGCATGGGGGGGGGGGGGGGGGCCTTTTAC
>JAODJW010000039.1:20440892-20452765 GCA_026777045.1 Hyperopisus bebe | reverse complement strand
TAGGTCAAATTAAAACACACGTTAGAATTATAATATTATTAATGCGAAATAAGGTAATGTTTTAATTATTTTTTAATTGATTATTTAATGGATTATTTAAGGATAAACTGGAAAACTAAGGAGAATGTCAATTTATGGTATTTTACTTAAATCAAGATTAAGGGAATACTTTTATATTGATAAATCAGCAGTATGTAGCCAAAGCACACAAACTCTGTAGAATATTACTAGGTATAATTTATAGCCTAGGACTTCCTGCTTTGCATCATTGAAGTTTAAATTTCTATCCATAAGACATGAATACCCAAATGAACGTTTCTGCAATGCTCAGGCAAAGCCTGCAGAAGACTTAGTCTCCACAGCGTAAAGACCACTGGACAGAAGCAGCCACAAATAAATCCTAGTATGAAAAGTACGGAACAGCATGGAAAATGGGTGTAATCATCATCATGATCATCATCAATGTTTAGTGACTTGGCACACTGATTTATTCAGCTTTTCATAACGAGAAACAGCAGTCACAGCAGAATGTGGACAAACCAGCTTCTTGTTCAGCCTTCCTGGGAATCCATAAACACTGGGTGACACCCCCTTAAACACACCCCAGTCACGAGGCTCACCTGTGGTGCCGCTCCTGCACCTCCCTCTGGATGGCGCTCCATCGCCTGGTGAGGCCCTCCAGCTTCTCCTCCAGAAGGCTGCTGTCAGGGGTTGCGACCTGCTCCACGATGGCCTCGCCCGTCTGGGTCAGCTGGGTGAGCACGGGCTTGTGGCTGCGGAGGCCCTCTTCCAGGTCCTGCTCAGAGACACAGGATGACGGAGGCGGTCTAGCCGCATGCAAGAGCTGCCTGACACAGACAGGGGGCGCCCTCACCTCCTGCTGCGCCCGGGCCTTCTCCAGGTCCAGGGCACCATCGGGGCCCCGGGTGTCGCCCAGGAGCCGCTCCGCCTCACTCAGCCACTGGCTCAGGTCGTTGAGGTCGCAGTGAAATTGGTGCCACTCCTCCACAGCGCGGTCGAAGTTCCTGCGCACAGACCCCCCCCGTTTCACCAACAAACCCTCATGTTTTCAACTGGATGGATTAAAATTCCGAATGCTTCTAATATTACTAATTTCTTTATAAGCTTTCGCCCCATTTTTCAAGCATATTAAAAATGTAAAAGGCGACAAATTTCCAATCTGGAATGACTCTCCTGCACAAGAGGACGTACTTTCTACCAACACATTATCACACTGGCACTAACTTGACTGAAAGGGTTTTTTAATAGAACATTCTAATTCAGACTTAATCCAAAACTCAGCAGGCAGATGAATTCTGATGAGCCTGAGAAGTAATCGATCTCAGTAAGACCAGAGCCATGAGGCCTAGCTGTTCAGACGTGCAGAGTTCGCTAAACCCGCGGTCAGAGAGGGTCGCTGGTCTTCTTGAGGACCCAGATGCTCAGAGACCTGAGGCATCACTGAGCAGTTTGGGGAACAGCGTTCATATCGGAGGATGCGAACACCGGCCCCAGTGTCATTAACAGACGCCTGAAAAAGCATTTACCTACTCTGTCAACACTCAGCAATATCAGGGCTGCGCCACTGGGACACTATGGTGACGGCAAAAACAGCAGGACAAATTTTACTGCTCCTCTAGCAGTCAATACTTCCCACCATGGGAGAAGTCAATCTGTAAAATATGGGCCATCCTCCTAATAAATGTGTGCTAGACACAGAGGTGTAAAAAAGGGGTGGGGCCACAGGGCCCAGCTGAAAGGTGATTGGCCCCTAGAGTACACCTTCCCCTGCATATATAAGGTAGGGATCTCTGCATAAATTATGGCCCCACTTATACCCCGTATTTAAAAACTCCTTTTTCGGGAAATTAAACTGATAAGGTCTATTGTAATGTTGTAAGAAGGGAATGAAGTGCGGTCTGGCGACGAATGGGGCGGCCTCACCCTTTGCGGTCCTCGTACATCCGGTTGACGCGGTCCCACTCGGCGTTCAGCTGCGACAGTGCATCCCCGATGTGCAGCACGTCAGCACGGGACGCCTCCTGGACGGCATCAGGGTGTCGCTCGTGCAGCGTCATCACCTGCTCCTCCAGCTTCTCCAGGCTGTCCTTCACGCTCTGCGACCCCGGGTGACCCCGTTACCGTCGGCAACACAGTGCATCCCTTTCATTTCATGAAATGCTAGATCTCACAGAGTCACCCCCCCCCCCATCGCCCCACCCCAGTTCCTCATTAAAAAGTTCACCAAACTGCTAAGGTACAGAGAGTCTGGCTACTGGCTGCATTTCTCTGACAGATAATTGATCTGCTGGGATCGACAGCAGCGTGTAAAATGCTCTAAAAGCTGGTGTAGGAGACGCAAAGCAGAGTGTGTAAGTGTCACAGCGTCCGCCTGGTACTGCCCCGATACAGCGTACACAGAGCCATCGGTCACACGCCTGCCGTTCTTTGACGTCACCCTGTCGTCGACACCCAAACGTCCCAGGGAAGCGCCCACTCTTTTTAACTCAGGTAAAAATACATAAATCTGCATCCAACAAGAAAGCATGTAGGCCAACCTTGAGCGCGTCCTCCTGGGAGGAGAAGTCCTCGTAAAGGCCGCTACTGAGCTCCGAGGAGTTCAGCAGCAATTCGGTGTCGGCCATTGCCAGCAGAGCCTTGTTGATGTCCAGAAGGTAGTCGGAGGGCAGGAGGGAGGGGGCCTTCTGCAGCTCGCTGTCCATCGTGTCCTCGGCCCGCCGCCTCGGAGGAGCCTCCAGGGGGCGCTCCATCCAGCTGAGGTTCATCTGCTGCGACACCGGGCCAGCCTGGCGCTCTCTCGCTGCACGCAGCTCCTAGAAGATCAAAGTACACAGAACATCTATGTAAGGACTCTAAAGGCTTGAAGTCTTTTTAAACTGGGAACCATCAAATGAAAACAACCGGGACTCCCTACCACTAACGTGGCACAACAGTCTCCTAGTATAAAGTACATGTTCTCCATACATGTTACTGCCCCTCACAGGCTGACACAGTGAGGTACGTTCTACAGGCAAATGTTCTACCTCAATGATGTGGACGTTCTACAGGTCCTTGAGGAAATGTCCTCTCTTAAAGCAGCACAACCACATGATCTGATCTCCATGGGGAACATGTACCAGAACATACCACAGAGCTCCTTTGACTGTCAGTGACTCTCACCTGCAGGCCGGTGTAGCGCGTCTGCAGCCGGAGCAGCCGTCTGCGCAGCTCGTCCTTGCCGTCCCCGGTCATCTGCAGGAGGATCAGCTCGCCGCTCCGCAGCACCTCCTCCACCCGTACCTTCTCCTCGTCCATCTGTGGGGGGTGGGGCATCATTCTGAAGTTACTGAGAGCTGGTTGCTTGCATTACAGAGATCCACCCCTCCCTGTCATTTGAAGACCCTACACAGAAGCAGCATTGGCAACACTGAAGTGTAATGCTTCTAGCCATGGACCATGAGTGTCTCTCAGGCTTTAGCTAAGCCCTGCACCGGCCTCTCCATTCGGCTTCTGAAGCAACTAACAGAGGTCAAAGTCAAGCGCTGAATTTTAAGAAATGGCTAGGAGATAAGAATTCCATCGAATCACACGTTCCGGAGACTAACGCCCGCTTAGAATCCAAGTTAGTTCTCAAGTGTCAAATACAAAGACGATCGCTATTCACAGGCGGCGTGCTGATCAGCCGATCCGCATGCTGTGCCTATGATCAGATGGGTGCTGGTTCAAATCCCAAGGTTGGAGTGATTTGACCGCTGGGCCGATTGCTTCGGAAACTGTCTGACTTGCTTTCTTCGGATAAAAGCATCCGGCAAAAAATAAATCATTGCTCTTGAACAAATATGACAAGGAGCCTCATCCTCCACTGAACATTTCAACAGTTCTGCAAATTCCAAATTTTTTAGATAAGTGTGTGTTCTAACCGTGCACATTAATGCATACACGGTGTCATTTTCAATATTAAAAGCTTAATGATGCATGGTGAATAATGCGAGTACTACCCACGTTGGCTGCTGCATAACGCGATTTCACCCATAAGTTACGACTGTGCACTTCAGTTTGAATAACAAGGCCGGATAAAGTGAAGCATTTCGGCTGCCTAGAGGGCACTTTCATCAGAAGCCATTACCGTCTGACCGGAAATCTGTTGCATTGGTGTTTCTTACCACGCTCCTCTCAAGCTATCCAGCTGCAGCACCGCAGAGGTAAACCAAACCAGATTTTGTCAGTTTATGAGTATTTAATACTTGACACCTGTTAAGTTTTTAATGCTCCTGTTCAGGATTAAGTTTTGTGGCTGTTTAAAAGCCTGCTTAAAAATAATAATATTTAAATTTAAAAGAACAACATGTCACGGCCTACAAGAACCGCATCTGAGAATAAAACTGCTGATTACACCCCCCCCCCCGAAGCCCTCACCTTCTCGTCATCTTGGGCCAGCAGTTGCACGTACTCGCCCTGGGGATCCAGTGCATCCAGGCTGGCCGTCAGCTCTTCCTCAAAGTCCTGCAGCTGCCTGGCAGTTGCAGCCCCCGGGGCCAGAAGCTTCTGAGGCTGCTGATTCACCTGGGCCACGGGCTCCAAGTTCGTGGACATCTGCAGGCAAGAGAAAATTCAGAAGGTGGCACTGTGGTTAAGGAGCTAAGGCAGGGTGCTGCTCCTGGGTTCTGAATAAAGAGCATCTTCTGCATAATGAACAAATAATGAAAATATGGGTCATTTTCCACACACAATTATACAATGAAACCCCAGAAGTCTTCATTATGGTCCTCCTACTGAGGTGAATCAAACGTCACTGGACCCCTGCGCCCACAGAGGCGGCGTCACTGGACTCCTTGTATTTCTGCATCATTGGAGCACCTTCCCCTGCCTCAGCACCCACCTTGGCAGCCTTGATGTGCTGGGAGACCTTATCAAAGTTACGGTTGAGCTCGGCCAGCTTGGGCTCCACCACCTCTCTGCAGGCCGGTCCACGGCCACTCATGAGGATGACGGCCTGGTCCCTCACGCTGTCCACCCTCAGGCTGATGTCCTCCAGCTCCACCAGCAAGTTCTGGGTATCGCGGGGGTGGGGGACCACAGTGATCACACCTATCAGCTTCAGATCACTTTCACCCCCCCAGCAAGCAAAGATGTGTCCTCCACCTCCTCACCTTAACAACTTCTTCCTTCTCAGAGGGTGCAAGCTTCTCAGTCTCATCCAAGTGGATCTCAGTCTGGTATAGCCAGGTGCTGATGTGGGCCAGGTTCTCGTCAAAGATCTCCATTTCATTTCTGTGGCTCTGCAGCACGCAACACCACCACAGTGTAAGTGACTGGCACCGGGCCCAAAAATCAGACTCATACTCTCCTGTGGCTTACAGTTCGCTGACAGCACAGCAGACGAAACAAAACCCCTGCTCAGGAAGGTCACCTCTGCAATGGAGCAATTCAATTTCTCAGGAAACTGCGGTGGGGGGTCGGGGGAGGGGAATACATCTAACCTACATCTTGTCTGCAATCAAGGATTTACAGTTTCACTACCACACAAAGAAAGCATCCAACACAACTGCCGTCTTCATCTAGCTTTGAGTGTTAAACATATCCAAAGGGGATGCAAAAAAATACCCCATTCACCCAAAATTCAGGACAGTTTCCACGCTAATTTTTTTGAAGTGTGACTTGCAGTGCACCTTTCCGAAATGCACAGCTCTACTATATTTTCGCTCACTAGGTCTATCCTCCTATAATTGCCTTTTACGGTATACTGTGTACAAAAACACCAAACATGTTGATGAGAACAACCAGAAGGCACGGAATGTTTTCAATGCAGCAGACACACATCCCGAGCGTAATAAACACATCGCTAAATTGGCGCCGATTCTGTACCTTATCTGAAGCATACAGCCAGCTTTAACGTTACCAGTAGGCCGTCAAGACATTGTACCACAGTATACGGCATTTCAACAGTATTTTCAAAAATAAAGCTATTCTGGTATATGGTCACCGTAATACCATCCAAAGCTAGTTAACAGTCAGCTCTGTCAGTACAAAGCTATGCACTGCAAAGATCCTAGTCTGTCTGCAAACAGTCCACATCCCAGTCATCAGGAATACAGGACTCAGTCACCGGACAAAAATCGGACGCCATGTTCATTCTAATGCATTTTTTTAACATATAAATCTTGGATTACCAATGGGCTAATTTAAACATCTCATTGCCTTAAGCACAAATTCATGCTCTCAGCACGGCTGAAAAAAGGCTAATTGGAAACACATCACTCTGAACGCTCAGAACAGCATTCTCCTGCTTTTAAATTTTATACACTAAAGCAGCTCGGCATTTAGCACCAGAGTCTGATGGGAAATGACTTAAAAAAATAACACATTTGGCTGAAATGTTCCGCTTTTCATATTAAAACAAAGCTTGTTAAAATCACCTCGCAGCAAGGCTTTAACATGAACACACCTACTGCAGCATAACTGCACTCACCAGCACAGTGGTTTATTTAGACTTAGAAATTACAGTTTTAAAAATGCAGAATTAAATATGCTGAACAATACAAAACTCACATTTCAAATGCTAATTAAACAGCATTATGTTGCTCCGGGTGACACACTAATGCACCCAGATTTCCGTGCAGGGCGTCTCAGATGTGAGACTTTAGGTTCTGGTTACTCAGGGTTTAGTCGAGTTTCTCAGCCTAAAACTAATCCTTCTGGCTACAGTGTCTGTGTCAACAGATGTACCCGAAAAACTGTGTTTTATCAAGCCTCCTCACCACTGCACACATTGCTTGTTATTAATAAAATGCAAATGTTTAATTTTGGGGAAATTAAATTAACTGTTTTAGTTCTAATTAAAGCCTGGGATTTAGCACAATACTTCAAACTCCCACAGTCTCTGACTGCATTCCTGTGGATCTGAACCCACGTTCCTGGTGGCCTCTGCTTTCTGCCTATCTCTGATCTACCATCCAGCCTGACCTTCTCACCCAGGACCAACATTTCATAACTGTTCAAAGGCTCCAGTAAGGCAGGCATCAAACCCACCAGCACACTGCTCAGCCAGTCCTCTGCCAGGGTGCGAACCCGCGCCCAGCTGGCGTTCAGCAGGCACAGCCCCTCCTCCAGCTCCGTCTCGCTGCCTTCCACCAGTGACTGCAGGGCGGCGCTACACTCTGTCACGCTGCGCAATTCCCCCTCCTGACGCTCCAGCTCCTTTAGCAGCCCCTGGGGAGGGCAAGAGATGCATTATTAAAACTGAGATTTAATGTAAGGTTGTGGGGTAGGATATCTGGCACTTAGCTTAGCATCAAATCCACAGATCTAAATAATGATCCAAGAGAACAGTTCTGGTCTAAAACAGCCAGCTCATAATATTTCATGTAATACAACATATAATGCACAACAACGTCCTAGTAAAGGGTAAATGTAACCTATAATGCATTTCCCTACATATGATACCGCCCCCTACAGGCTGACATAGGAATTGCGTATCACTCACATGGGCCCAGGCCACCTCATCGTCTATGTCAGCTGGCATGCTCCCAGTAGATGTTTTCTGGTCAAGCACGGCCTCTGTGGTCCCCAGCCACCCCCGCAGTACGGCGCTCTCCTTCTGTACCTTCTGAGACAGGGACAGGGCCTTCTCCAGCTCCTGTTTGCCCTCTGTCACCTGGGAGCAGCATGGTTTTATTTAAAATCGGCCAGAATGTGCAGGGTTCTCGGGGGTCGGCATGGTGGGCGGCGCCTAACCTGGGCGCCCAAGTCGTTGTAGAGCAGCTTGAGTGCGGTCAGCTGTTCATCCATACTCTTGGGGTTCTCCGTCTGCTGCTTCTGCACGATCTGCCGGCCTGTTTTGATCACCGTCTCGACCTCCAGCTTCACCTCGCTCAGCACTTTGTAGAGTTTCTATTTGGGAGGAAAGTGGGAATGTGAGGGTCTGACCGAGAATGGGTTGATGTGAGAGAGAGATAGATAGGTGGATACAGACAGACAAGGCAGTGCAAAGATGATATATTTACTGTATTACAGGAATGCATATATAAATTAATAAAATAAGGGAGTGTGCAGGTGATGCAGTCGTGCATTATTTCAGGAGGTTCAGAAACAGGGAAGGGCGGGCTTACTGAGCACAGGCTCAGGAGGCCATGCAAATCAGTGAGGTGGGCGGGGCTTACAGTGCACAAGCTCAGGAGGCCATGTAAATCAGTGAGGTGGGCGGGGCTTACTGAGCACAGGCTCAGGAGGCCATGTAAATCAGTGGAGTGGGCGGGGCTTACTGTGCACAGGCTCAGGAGGCCATGTAAATCAGGGTGGAGGGTGAGGCTTACCATGCACTCGCTTAAGTGGGCTTGGATCTCCTCGGGCTCTATGCTCCTTGCGTCCAGCACGTGCAACTCAGCCTTGGCACCCTCCAACACACGCCGGCAGTCCAGCATGCGCTGCTCGAAGTTGGCTGGCTTCTGGAAGAGCTGGAACTTGGTGGAGATCTCCCGGAGCTTCCTCTGAAGAGGAGGAGCACGGGATCTCGCCGTTAAGGACCATGTGACCATGGATGAAGCAGGCAAGGTCAACACCCGACCGAACTACCAGAGAAACAGCTCACATCTCTGGACTGTGGTACAGTTGGGCTTTTAATGCCTCAACAATTAAGAATTTTGATAAGTTACGTTAATTCGGCTGTTATTGCCCTGTCACATGTTGGTTTGAACCAGACCCAACAATGACCCCAAAACAGGTGTAGCAGCTGACCTGCAGCTGGTCCAGCATGGTGCCCCCCCGGGACGCCTTTCCATCCTGCGACGCGGCCGGGGCCCCTCTAACGCCCTTCTTGCGCAGCTCATCCACCTGCGACTCGAGGGTGGCGATCTCCGCCTGGATGTTCTGTGAGGAGAGCGAGGAAGAGTCAGGCACAGGACATCGCTCCATAGGAGAATTTTTTTATTTTTTATTTAAACATGAAGTGCTGACGGCAAAAGATTTCTGTTGAGCGGGACGCAGATGAAATCAGCCTGACTTTACGTGGTGTTGTCTGTAGAGGGCGCCCCATTCCTGCATACCTGGGCCTCTTGAGGCAGCTGGAAGGCATCAACCCGGTCTGTGAGATAGGACGTCAGCGTCTGGTCCAGCCGGCCGAGGGACTCCTGCAGAGACTGCAGAACCTGCTCGTTTTCCCGCAGTGTCTGCAACTGCTGCTCCAGGGATATCTGCCTGCTCACCGCCTGTAGGGGGCGAGAGAGAGCTTGAGCAAAGGCCTTGTGACCTGGTCACCCAGCATGTACAGTACAACACAGGGCACTTCAGGTCAAGCACAACATGCAGTGCGTCACGTTCCCCTAACCGGTTCCTCCCCCCGTCTCCCCTCCTCCCACACTGCCCACTGGGGGGGGGGGCTGAGCTCTCTGACCTGGTGGCTAAGCTGCTCATAGCGGCTAGTGAAAGCCTCCAGCTTCTCGCTGATGATCTCATCCAGGATGCCACCATCAATCAGCGTCTGGCCCAGCTCCCGGATCTGGGTGCGGTTGTCACTCGGGTGACGCAGGACTGATTCCAGGGCCTGCGGAAATTTCAGGAAGGGGGGGGTGGGGGAGCAGAGTATCCGTGGGAGGGAGTCAAAAGAGGTGATCAGCCTCCGGGAAGCTCAGGATGAACGCGGTAGGAAAAGCTGCTAGAGCAGTGATTCTTAACCCATGGGTCGTGGCAGGTTCTGAAAAGGTTGCGAGGCAGATCTGCTTTTAAAACCAGCAAGCTCCTACTGCATAATGAGCCACAATTAGATTTCCCAGCCACAATCCTAGGAGCAACCCATATAAATGGGCCTTAGGTCTGCAGCTGCTTAGCACCAAACTAGCAAACACTCAACCAATCCAAGAAGCCAAACTACAGATGGTTCATTTATAATTCACTGGCACATCCAATCAGATTTGTGTGATAGGCATTGATTGGTATAAATTGCAGAATGCAGTGCGTGCTTGATCATAGCATTAATGCAAAGCTAAACGCCATGTAGGGTCACGATTGAGTTGGCATGGTAGGAATTGGGTCGCAGTGCAAAAAGGTTCAGATCCCCTGACATACAGGTTCAGTGGTACGGCGGGGGCTCTTTGCTGGGGTGAAGCCTACCTCTAGTGCCTGGTTGACGTCCTGGCTGTTCTCTGGAAGCCCTTCGCAGGCTTGCAGTCGCTCCTCCAAGCTGTTGAGCCAGTTGTTCTCCAGGTCCAGGTACTGTAGCAACTCCATCCAGCAGGACCACACCTCCTATCACGGCAGACACAGGAAGGTCATAAGACACACCTACCCATGCAGGCCACGCCCACTGTGTCACACACAGGACCCACAACCCTCAGCGCAGCTACAGGTGATGCCAAGTAACACAAACCAACAAGCACATTCGTTCACAACAACAGGAACCCAATACACACTAACAAGCCTGTGGCATTAAACCCTGACATACTGCTTGCTACAGCATGTTCAGGGATATCTGCTCTCTTTGAACATCCAGCCACAGCGCTATAAAGAGAAGTTTAATTAATTTCATGATTTAACGGCAATGTACTGTCTTTCTCTGGGGTCAGCCTGCGCACACGAAATTGAGGCTGCTATGCTAATCGTTTGATAATGCAGACAAATCATCACATTGGGCTTATAGTCTTTCAGAGACCGTTTCAATGTAGGACTTTTATTTCTGCTAAATGGTTCTTAAAAGTTATACTGTTTGCATCCGTTTCTGGATCTCCTTGTTATAGGATACATTTTCAAACGGGGGTTTGTTTTCTCAGCGCCCCTTTTTAAGCCGTACCTCCAGGGTGTGGCATTTGCTCCTGAACCTCTCACACAGTTTCTGGTAGTGCTTCAGAACACCTGTCAGCTCCGTAGTTAGGTCCTGGCCACCAGGGGGCGACTTTGCCACCAGCAGGTTAATGCTGTCCTTCAGTATCTTCACTCGCACCTCCTTCTGCAGCACGTCCTCTTTGGCCCTCTGCAGACACACAGAGGCAGAGCATCGTCACGGCAACCGTGCCCGTCACCCCCTTCCCGAAGCCCTCTACTGGACAGGGTGGGAACAGTTAGGTCTGTTAAGAGCATGAATCTCGCCCTCACATGACATGGCAGGTATTCACACACAGTCTACTATACAGCACATCAAACATTCAACACAATGCGATTCAGTAACGGTTCCATATGATTCAATACAGCTCAGATTTGACACAATTCAGATCAGTTTAGCAATGCACTGAAGGAATATATTGGATCAGAGTATTTTAGTGTCTCATTCCTGAAGTAAAAACATAAAAAGGTTCTTCTAAATAACTCAAAAGATGGCATTTGTCATAAGAAAATTGACAGTAACATGCAATAAAACTGGCTCTGCTTATTTGTCACAGCAATATGAGCGGAATATTGATTTGTGACGGCTTGATCGATTAATGGTTACTTTCATTCGAAACTTGGGAATGCTGGGGGTTTAAAAGCGATAGACATATTATGCACTTGGACTGGATTTCCTTTTTGTCACACCCCCTCTTACATCTCCACCATGCCACCCTAACCCAGACCTCCTACTGGCTGCCAGCTGGTGATTGGCATCTCATTAGCACATAATGGTCACTTCCCCTCTCTCAAACTGGCAATGCTGAAACGTACACGCACACACACGCGTAAAGAGGCACACGCGGGCAAGGCAGTGCCCGGCCTCGCACCTTCATCTCCTCCAGAGCTCCCTCCAGATCTTCTGGACTCTTGTACTCAAAGTCCCTCATGAGGAACTCCTCGTCCACCTGCACCATCCACTCCCGCATCTCCACCAAATCCTTCTTCAGGTTTAGCGACCTCTCCTGGGTCTCCCACGCTTGCTCCTGATGTTTCTGCAGCTGGGGGGGGGGGGGGGGGCG
>JAODJW010000039.1:20400212-20418371 GCA_026777045.1 Hyperopisus bebe | reverse complement strand
TGGACATTTCAGGTCCAGAAAGTAAAAATCCAAACCAGGATTTTGTTTCAACCAACCAGTTGAGTACTCTGTGACTGCGACTCTTTATGCTCAACTGGTTGGTTGAAACGAAATCCTGGTTTGGATTTTTACTTTCTGGACCTGAACTGTCCACCTCTGGGTTTCATAGCTAAAGGCCAGATGCAGGGAGCAGGCATGAGCCAAACCCAGGGGCATCAGAGGAACATGGATACTCTGCCAGATTCAGGGGGCTCAGCACTTTACAGCAGTGTTTCCCAATCCGGCCCTCGGGGATCCACAGTCGGCCCATGTTTTTGCTCCCTCCCAGACAGTCCTCATTTTGATGTACGGACTGCGGATCCTCAAAGACTGGATTTGGAAACACTGCTTTGCTTTATAGGAACCCCTGAATACAAATATTATTACGTATTAGGGTTTGGTTTAAAAAAATAAAATAGTTTTCCGGATTCAAATCGATGTTCATTTGCATAATCCCAAAAAATTCCAAAATCAATTTTTTTAAAAATATGTGCATTTTACAGTCTATGGCCTTTTCCCGTGGTTGTGTGAGGCTTTAACTTCATTAGTCTTGCGCCCAACTGGCAAATAAAAACCGATAAATGTGGTCAAAGCTGCTCCGCTGAAGGCAGGGCTGCACGATACCACATCGTGCAATGTTTAGCACAAATACTCCCAATAATCACTATCGATAAAACTAAAGACATTTTATTTTATCCAAAGAACTAGAGCCAAACAGAATATACCAAAAGTCGGAGTCAAATAAATCCCACAACTTAGATGTGTCACTAATCAGTGCCAGCAGATGTAATGCAATTACATGACGGACATAAAAAAAATTATTTACCCAGACTCCAGCTTTTCAGTACCATCCGGACAGTTACGCCCAAAATTTGACAAACGGGTTAGTAGTGCACCTACAGCATAAATTCAGCGTATCCTTATGATTATTAAACACGTTGGGCTTTAAACTGCAAAATGTACCAGCAGACTATCACTATCTTTTTAGCTTGTTTATCCTCAACATCTCCCCTTTCAGAAGATGGCTGGCTGTTCAGCCGCCCCAATCTTCAGCACCACTTCAGCGCTTATAAAATCGCTGCCATGACTTACCAGAACCGCAGCATGCAGCGAGCTCCACTGGCCGAAGTTAATGAACATTAGGATATGCCAAATTTATACAGATTACTAATTTTTGGGCACCACAATCGATGTTGAATCAAAGCGAATGGAATCAGAAATCAAATCAGTGGCGATGACCACCCCTACTATGTATTCTCCAGTTTGGGGGGGGGTCATATTTGACATTTAGGTGCAGCTTCTCTTCTACTGTGAGTGCGCAGCCTATGGATTCCCCCCCCCCCCCCCCGGACTACCGCTTGGCTCAGATCAAAGCTGTACCTTTCCCTAGGGCTGCAGCCAAGACCACACTAAACAGAGACGGGAGGACATCAGTGGAGGTGAAGGAACCTGCCCCCCACCACCAGTCAGCAATCAGCCTGGGGGAAGACACTCCCCCACTCCAGTCCTCCTGGTCTGTCAGGACCTGGCACCAGAAGCCCCTCATGTGCCACCACATATCAAAGCAAAAACAGACGAACCAGCCCAAGCAGGGGTCGGGCAATGACTCAATGGGGGAGGAGTCATTCTCTCACTCACTAAACACGTCAACAGACCCCCACCATCATATCTTATAACCTACCCACCCAACGTACACCAACCAAAACCAGTACTAACCTGCGACGGCTGATGTAATCAGCTCTGTCTGGCTGCATTGAACCTCAGCGCACTATAACTTAGCCGACCACCGAATCTCAAAATTCTCTTGCAATTAATGACTTATGCTGGCATAAAATGCCCGGTGAAAAAATCTGAGGCAGACCGATCTAAATCAAGGACTTAAATGCAGGTCCAGACAGAGAAACAGTACGTGCATTGGCCAGCAGGGTACTCATACTGTACCACGAACTACAGGAACAGGAGAGGGGAAGGGTACACATACTGCCAGTCTGGGGAAGCAGCGGCCCCAATGCGGGGGGGCGCGGGGGGAGAGTCAACATTTCATCAGTACGATTTCAGGAATTCAGGAATATCTACAGTAAAGACCACAGGGAGGATGGCACCCCCTTAAAGAAAGTCCCCATCCTGAGGAGTCACAACCTCGACAGCTAATTCGGTCCATGTCTGGGACCCGATTCCTTAAGGAGAACTGCGACGCGGAGATGGAGCCTCTAAAGTGTTCACAGCTAGGAAGAGAGGCTGCGAGTTGAAACAAAAGAAGGGACAACAAAACACAAAAGGCAAAGCGCCATGTTTTCCTCTTTGGCAGGAAGCAGGAAGGGAAGCGGGCCAAGAGGAGGGCCGTGCGGTACGCTTACCTACAGCAGGAAGGGCAGGCTGCTTTTTCTTGTGCTTGGAAGCACCATGCCTCCTCCGCCAGGGCAGCCACTTGCTGAAATTCATCGCAAGAGGGAAAAGAAAACGGCTCCGGCGACGGAGCCCCGAAAGACGACAAAGCAGGAAGCGGCCGCCGCCTGCAGTGCATGCTGGGTACGTGACGCTCAGTCACCACATACAACCCCAGAAACCACATGAAAGATGATTGAGGGCCACCAAGTCAAGGAACTCTCCACCCCCCCCCCACCTGCTTGGCCCAATGACAGGAAAAGGCTGCCTACGTCAGCCGTGCAAACGAGCAGCACTACCTCCACACCCACATATTCATTCACTGTCGCAGGATAATACTGACCCTACAGTATGCGCCTGTAACACAGAGTGTTAATGTGCCAATAGCCATGGTGAGAGGGCAGGACTCTCACATGTTATTAATTGCATGTTTGGTTTAAAGGAAAGGGAAGTGATAAAACCAATAGTAAATAAAGTAAAAGTAGGTTAAACTGGGTGGCTGACAGCACAAAAGCCCATTCATTAACATGATCATGCCAATCTCACAACCTCAGTCAGAGCACAGCAGGAACGGCAAAACTGCTGCCAAGACTTTTTAGACAAAACTCAAATTTTTGTGGAGTATGGAGGTCAAACTCATAGGCGAACAGGCCTGGACCCAGAGCAGGACAGCGCCGGAAGGGAGTCGGGACCGCTCTCACGGCAGCGCCATTCCTGCCCTTGGGATTCGGCAGTTCCGTCGCTCCTGTCCCTCCGCTAGTGGTCAGCCTGGGCTCTTTTCCGCCTACTGTGCGGACAGAGGTCGCGTTCCTCACATACCGCAGGCTCCTTCACACCCCGGCGGTCGCCGGTGACCCGCCTCAGTCCTCCACTGCCGTGCCAACTCACAGACTCGGGCGAGGAGAGCTTCAAAATAGGAGGCCCAGATGCAGAGACGAAAAAAAAAGCAAAAATCACTGCACACACAAACCCAGGATCTACAGTCACAGTGGCCACACCCCCAAAACCTCTGTAGCCAGGTCTTCTAGGGCTGGTTACCAAGGAAACCCGAAGCTGGAATTAAGCATCAGCGCCAACAAATGTGCTAAAGTTACAATGTTTTGGGGGGGGGGGGGGGGCTGTGTTGATGCCATATGGGGGAAAAAAAAAAAACAGGGAGCTCAGCTTTCAAAGGACATCACAGCGGGGAGCTTGAGAACTACACCGATGAGCCAGCGCCATTGATTAGCATTACAGAACACTGAGAGGGAACGGATTATTCCAGGTCATCTCCGTGACAGCATGGAAAGCACACGATCAAACAGCATTGCGATCAGACAGCATAAGGCATCAGATGCCTCCTGTTAGCTACGAACCAGCCTCAACACCCGATTAAGCCACTCGCATGGGAGGGACTGGCATCCAATGATCTGACGGTCTAATGGTGACATGTACAGGTCTGGGGGCACCAGCCACTCTGGGGGACACGGGCAGAGGGTGGAGAAGTTATGAAACGAGATATACGCTTCCAGACCACATGCACTTGGCTGCCGAGAAGAAGAAAGCAAACATTCCAGACGTCTGACAAAACAAATACAGACAAACAAATCAGGAATTCGCAGGCGGAACACGCCACACAAACAGATATCGCGCCTCAGTTTCCCTGACTGTAATTGTTGCCCATTCAAAGCCACACCCTGCTTCTACCAAAACAGTGCAGAGCCGTACCCGCACTGTCTCGCTGGCCGGGACGGTGGTTTTGGCACAGCTGGAAAACATACCAAGGCTAAAGAAAGACGTGACTCAGAAGAAAGATGCCATGTTTCAAGGGAGGGGAGCTCGACACACCAAATACACATACATCACTCTTCCGGAAGTGACAAGCCATGTGCTTAACCTGCAGCCTTTTGGTGGGAAGCCTAGATCGGGTACAGAGCAGTAAAGCGGCCATTTTTTTGTAGGAAAACCAAGGAAATAAGCAGCTAGCTGAAATAAGTCAAAGTATCTTTTACTGTCAGCCTCAGATATCCGATGCATGGAGTCACACTGAGCTGAAGTATCATTCTCTTCATAGTGCAAATGAAAATAAGTAATAAAACAGAATATAAACAGACATATAACCATAACACAGACATGATATTTTAAGACACGAAATTAAGACAGACAGAAAGACAAGCTGACTGGTGAGGAAGATCGTGCAATTTGATACGAGTATCTCTACCATAATTTCACTGAGATGGAATTCTGGAATTACACATTTTTTTTGCATTTACAGACGAGAAATAACTGCAGGGGCATTGTCACACTCTGGCTGCATATCGTGTCAGTTGGAAGGTGAAGGCGTACAGGGAAGCGATCAGCCAGGGGCAGCAGCTTCCGGCCACATGCATCCTAGGAAGACAACCAGAAGCCCCCCCCCCCCCCCCGCAAACACACACACACAGTCACAGTCACAAAAAGGCCTCAGTGTCCCAAATGCCAACCAGTTCAAGGTGTTTGAATTTGTTTTTTTTTTCCTCCAGCCTCCAAAACATGTTACTTTCTCTTCCTGTAATAACCTAAACCCGCCACACCCCGGGGAGAGAGCGAGCGGCAGCCACACTGACAGCGACTCCAGAGCTTGTCCGAAGTTTCCGCGACGGATCCCGCTCATGTCCACAGCCCTCGCCAAAAGGCAGGGCCGTGGCAGATGCCTGGAAGCCAGCCTGTGAAAGTGCAGCCCCAAGACTACCATCTCAAAACCGAAAGGGAGGCTCTACCAACATCTGGGACAAGCCCCCCCCCCCCCGCCAAACAGCAATTTGTGTGAGGGAGCTTGTCTGTTCATTGACTTGCCATGGGCAACTAATTTTGAGAAAAGAGTGGGAGGTTCATTTTCCATTCCCTCACACTTTCACTTTTTCACTTTTTAGGTCGGCCCACCCTCTTCCATCTCACACACACACACATACACACACACACACACACACACACACACACACACACACACACAGGACTTCCAGCAGGGCCGGCAGAGGAAGCACGGAGACCCTAAACAGGCTCCTCCCCCACATTCCAAACTAGCCACGCCCACAGACAGCTTACCGGAGGTGGCCCCACACATATGGTCGTATTAACCCCAGAACAGCACATCCTACAACTTTATCACTAAGCCCCCCCAGACAGTGCCCTAATAGGATCAGTCCTCTTGCATTTTGCATCTGTCCACAGAATAACAGCCCCCCAGGGTTAACACACGCCTGCACGGAGACGTACACAATCCTCACCTGGTCCAAGATCAGCACATACAAAACAAGCAAAACGCTGATTAATACATCAAGGGGTCATCAAAAACAACAAGTTGTTTACCTCAAATTACCATCCAACTTACATAACATTCTTAAATAACGAAATTAGTATTTACTTCAGTAGCTTGAGTACCAACAGGAATTATTCATCTATTGCAGTACTTCTCAAACTGGTCCTAGCAGACCCCAGACAGCACAAGATTTTTGCTACCTCCCAGCTCTCTACCGGGGAAAACCTGGACTGTCTGGCAGGCAGTTGGGAGGGAGAAAAAACACAGACTGTCTGGAGGTCCCCAAAGACTGGGATCAGAAACGCTTTTCTACTGGAAATCAAAGGTTAAATAAATTGGGAGGGGTGGGTCACAAATGACACAGCGATTACAGATGCGGCCGTAAAATGCCCGATGGAAAAATCTGAGGCGGACTGATCTAAACCCCAGAGCACGTGGATGGTAAAGCCAGCAAAATGAAGAGGAAAGTGTCAAAACAAAAGGTCAGAGTTAGGGTCACCTGGACAATTACTGACAAACCAGGACAACGTAGATTGGTGCCTCCCCCCAAGTCGGGGGAAGGAGGGAGCATCTGTCAAAGATTCTACGCTCAAGTAAAACCGGCATATGTCAGTTCAGAGTCGCCCTGCCCCAGAAACCCCACTGCCACGACACCAAACCCTTGACATTTCTCCGGTGGATCCAGCCAAACTTGTCAGACAAGACATAAAAACAATGATTAAATGAAGCTCACGCTCCACCCAAACCAGTGTCCTACACCCTCCGCAATGGGCACTCCTCAGAAGCCGAACGACGCGTCTCCCCACCCGAAACACACATACGACGCCCTCAGCTGTAAACTAAGGCGTCAGGGTGCAACAACAGCGAATTGTCCCTCAAACAGATGGATTTTACACCGCCCGCATCGTTCCGTCAGACACTAATGATGCCAGGAGCACGATTACGAGGCCCATCTCCGGGAGCTACATGCAGAAACAAGAAGCCATTAACCAAGTGCCAACTTCACCTGCAGAAGCACGCAGCTCATGGTGACCAGCAATCTCATGATACAATGTTCTTATAATATAACCACAACTGACATTTTCTGTCACTTCCCTATGACGCCCTTATAGAAGAGACATCATTTAGGCAACCAGGAGATCAATCTTGGCGTGATGTCAGTCTAATGTCCATCACCACCTGAACAGCCATTCCATAAACAATGCAAGGCTGACATTGAACTCTAACACTATAAACCAATCTCTCACATCTCTTTCGAAAACAGCCTCCTCATTAAAAAGCAAACGGGTTCTCCAGCTGCGTTTGATGAAATGCCTGCTATTAGCTAAAACAAATGTTGACATTTAGTATAACTAATTAAAATAAAAATGTTAGCCTGTTTCAGAGTACATGACCTATACAGAAAAACCACTGTACGCAATAAAAAAAGAACAATTCCAGTATTATGGGTGTGAGATTCAAATGCCTCAGAGAAAAGGACAAGCTTAGTATACATAATGGACAGACCTTTATAGGAGATGACTGATTTTCCAAAAACATTACAAGTGGGGAAATCATTGCATGTGTATCACGAGAAGGACATGATTCAACACAACAAGTATAGGTTTGAAAATACTAAGGAAGAACCAGTATTATGGATATTTTTTACGTTACAAATGGACACATCAGAACCACCTGCAACTGACAATAGAATTGAATTGAGGTTGGTGATCAGTGGTCATTGTTGTCACACCACAGTACACAACGACGAAATGCGTCTTCTGCATTTAACCCATATGCGACGTCGTGATGTTGCAGGGGGCAGCAAATTCTGCGTCCGGAGAGCAGTGCTTGGGGGCCGTACCTTGCCGGTCGGGGATTTGAACCTGCAATGTTTCAAGTACAAGTGCACTTCCCTAACCATTAAGCCACCACTGCCCAATAAGACATGGGTAGGTGCCACATGCTTGCATGGTTAATTTTTATATAAAACTATGGAAACTGCAATTAAGAAAATGCATAAAATGAAAGGGACATAAGTGAATGTTTCCAAGGTAAATGACCTTATATTGCCCAATTACAGCTCCACCGGCAAACAGACTATATGGAATAATACTACTTTCACTGAGCATTCCATCACCGCTCTGAGCTACAACCGTCAAGCACCTTTTCATAACCTAACATAAAAAGTCCAGTGAGGAACAGTGCCCAGCGGCTGCTGCCACCAAGGGCACTGCGATTCGCAATCCAGACCATGTGTAGCTCTGTGGGTTAGGATGGTGCCCGTGATAGATAGGTCGCCCATTCACAACCCATGACCCCCCCCCAGCACAGCCCTTAACATCCAGTGTCTCCAGTGACTGTCCGACCCCATTTTCTCCACCGTACACTGGACAAAAGAATCTGCTTAATAAATAAATGTAATACAATCCAAGGTCCTGCACTGCGATTGCTAACGGGTGCACAGGCCACGTTACCGGTCCGGCCTGCAGTGCCGTGTCCTCAGGTCTTCTAAGGTGGTTTACTAGCGGATACGGGCAAGGAATGCAGTTTCCCAGCTTACACTTTAATACATTTTGACAGAATAGATGAGCCAATTAAGCGGATGATCTTGCAAAGTAATTCACATCATACAGCACGCGCAAAACACAGCAAGGCTCCTCCCATCTCCAAGCATGCCTAGCACACCGCTAGCTGCCTGCAGACGGCCATTCGTGGATCTGAAAAGGGCAGGCATGAGCTGGGAGCCAAGGCAGGAATGCCGTGGTACTCCTACATAACCGCAGGCTAACTCGCAATGCCCGCCCCCCCCAAACAGACCCTTATCTCGGTAAGCATTCCTGCATTCCGTCATCCCGGGACAGGGGCCTAGATGGGGCTGCGATGCTGGGCTCTGCTCTCCGGCTAACAGAACTCGCTGCCCTCGCTTGTCCCACTGATAATTTCCTTTGCGGGCCGAGCGCCTTATCTGTGGCGAAACAAGGCAAGAAGGACGATAGGCAAGGGTAAGAAGGGGGGCCCTCGATTAGACGGCCCAGCACTGGTTTGTGGAGACTGAAAGCACGTTCGGATCTCTTGATTATTTCCTGCCACTCAGAGGCACTTTTAAACCAATGCGGGACACCAACACTGTATACACACCTCTCCGTTTCAAAGCACCTGCAAGAGACCTGGCAGGCTGTCCGAAGAACTTCAGATAAGTAAATGAACACAGGCAAATTCGAAGCTTTGCTGACATCAAGACGATTACTGCAAGCAGCCATTAAAATGCTAATGGTCAAAGACAGAAAGGGTGTCCAAGTGCTTATGGTACAAGGCAACCTAAGCAGAAGGTGTTTACCAATAGAGCAAGAGGTCGTGGCCAGGGGGGGTAGACTTCAAAAGGTGCAGGAAACACTCCTCAGCTGCAAAAATAATGCTCTCAGTACTACACTCACTGGGGGGGGAAGGTAAAGTTTGGGTGTGAGGTCCTCTTCACTAGCATGCGAGTTCTCAGGAAGAGAAAGTCACTGCATGATGTCATCGTGTCAGAGGCAAGGCGACATCAACTTATGAGCAGAAGCAGGCCAGCCACCCCCCCCCCCCCACCACAGTCCACTAACGGCAATATGGTCTTTGTCAAGAGTCAACTATGTGAGCGCCGACCTGACACACTGAGCGCCTCCCTCTGGTCAAACGTGGATCATCACAGCCATCATTCCAAAACCTACTCGATAAAAAAAAGGGTCCTTTCACTTTCAAAGCGGAAACATCCGCCTTTCCCAGTCGAAAATATCCCCCCCGATGACCCCCAGTCAGAAGCTTAGCAACGCAAACCCCCCTAGTTAGTTGTTCTTAACTGAACTGCCGCGGCCTACTGTGGGAATATTGCGTGCAGGCGACGTAGAGAGGCATCTCAGCCCAAGCCTGGCTCGCGGTACGGAGCAGAGGCCCGTGCTCAAAATATCCCGAGTTTGGGAAACTAGCCCAAGCGGATCGTGGGGGTAAACAAAGTCACAGGGCCCGGTACAGCACCCAGTTCTTTAATCCCGGTGTTCCATTGGTTGTTCTGGATGCAGGCGCGATGACGTCCCCTCTGGGCAAAAAGTAAAGAAAACATAACTTTTAACGTTGCCTGGCAACCGATCAAGCGCAAGAAAAACAGAGGCCAGCGGACGAGTGTTTTAAGTTAGATGTCGGCTGGTAGACGGACCAATCAGAGGAGCTCGGTGCTCGTATGGTGTGTGTGCCCAATCCGACAGAGGGAAAACCCTCACCGCCCGCTCCAGGACACCTTCCAGGTGGGGCACCGCCCCCCCCAAACTTCTTTTCAGACGACAATCAATACCAGCGACCCCCCATGACAGGATGTATCATCAACAAGAGCAGCGCCCCTCTGGGTCTCCTCAAGGGCAACACTCACGCGCCCAGAGGCAACAGCAACCATTCAAAAACACACCCTTAAGAAAAAATGTAAAATCCAGGACAAATAATGTCGTGCTCTGGTTCGGTCACGTCTGACGGCAAATGACGACAAAGCAGGTCGAATTTACATTTCTGGATATCAGATTAACCAAAGTTGGTCCTACAGGGTGATTGCAGAGGCCATAAAGGTGTACATGCCAGAGGCTGATACAGTAACATACATGCCAGGCATAATATTAAGGACTCATCTCACCCACACACACACACACACACACACACACACGGGCCACCAGCAAACAGAGTTCCATACAATATTCTCACAGCAGCTTATCCAGCAGAACACAGAGAACCTCAATCACAGGAGCCACTTCCTCCATTTTCACCATTTTCCCAGACCTGCACCACATCTGCAATCCCATTGGTGTTCAAAACTCCAGCCCTCACACCCAGCTTCCTGTCACTATAGGAGAATACCTCCTCCAGGTAAGTACTTTGCCGCCCGGATGTCATCTGTCAAACTGAGCCCTTCCTGTGAGCCAGAGGAGTGCTATCCAGAGCGTGCTCAGTAGATGGCCTGATTCACCCCAGACCCTGGGCACTCCCCAGGCCGATGGGGGCCCACCACGCCCACAGCGCAAACAGAAACCTTTTAACATCAAATAAGTTACGGGCCACGATTCTACAAAACCACAACGCAGCCACCACCATAATTCACACGTTCTCCATCGTCAGGTCCACAGAATATGCAATGCCTGCATTCAGCAGTCACATAATGTCTGACTGTTCTCTGGTAGGAGACCCAACCCAGACTTACCTGATCTCCATTTGATGATGTCGCTGAACTCACTGTTGGCCGCCCCCTCAGAGCTGACTGGAACGGACGCCATGCTGACCAGGTCCTCAAGATCCCCAGTGTAAAGGTTCCTTTCTTAAAACAACTCCTTTACATGCACCAGTTCTTGCGCAACACCTACAAAGTAATTTAAATGCAATTCATCATGCATACATCACAACACACAAATACTGCAATGCGTAAAACATGTTTGACAATTCAGTTACAATAGACTGGAACCCACAACAGCAGATTACCAAATTACCATCAACATATTAAGCTTTAATGATATCCCATTTTTTCCCCTACTCATCCGCTGTCCATCATGCCTTTCACCAGCATTCCCATTTGCCCTAGAGGACAGGTCTCAAGTTCAGACGGATCTTAAAAAGAACCCATGGAGCAGAAATTAACAATCTGCACGGTCCAAAGAATTATTAGCATCCTCCCCACCATATAGCAGCTCTCGCTGGGGCAGCTGGATACAAGAGAAGCTCTCAAGTACAGGAGGGCAAAGGAGAGCCATTTTTAAATTAAGGCAATCTGGGGTTAGTTATCCCAACTAGGATGACTGGCGGGAGTGTCCCACAACCCTAAGGACGTCAACAGATTCCAAGAAGAAATTTGCCTCTGGCTATCTTAAAGATCACTCATTTCAGCTACTTTACAGGGATCGACCCTGTTTGGGATTCATTTTTAATTTCCCTTTCAAGGTATTTGATTTTTTCCCCCCGTTTCGATCATTTGATCACCAGTTTGAGGATGACTGAGAACACTACGATACACTACGAAAGGTCAAGAGTTAAGAAAAAGAAAAAAAAGTTAACGTCACGAAAATAAACCATGCAACTATCGTACCCCTCATAAATACCAGGTAGATATAGCTGAATCGCTTTAGGGGATATCGCTGTATGTTTTCACTAATTAAATTCTCTATTTTTCGAACTCCTATCTTGCACTGAAAAGGGAACATTGTCCATTTATAAATGTAAGTTTAGCACAAGTGACGTTGTCATAATAATACACCTCATTTTTTAAACTTTCCACGACACTATTTTATGAGGTTGTTTTAAGATATAAGTTTTGTAGACGTAGTGTGCCTTCCGGCCAAAACGAAACGGTTATGATCTCCATTTCGGTTCCGTAAAACAGCTCTGCAGCTAAAAAAACACCTCTTACATGTAAAGAGGACATGACAAGTATATAATACAATAGTACAGTATTTTTCAAAACACTGCGACGATGCGAACTAAAATTTGACCATGACTACATTTATGAACGGGTCAAGAGGTAGTTTGTTACATGCATAGTTCAAAAATGCTCTGTACTGAATACAAATAAAGACCCTCCCTTTAACTGCATTGTAAATCAACCACCAGCCTCGGGAGTTTTCCGGACCAGTACTCTTGTGTCATTTTAATCCGGTCCGTGTCGCTATTTAAACTCGAATTACAACAACAGGCATGCAGATCAAACAAACCTAATAAAAAATACGAAAACCGCACGTCATGATTACAAATTAAATACTGAACCACTTTTAAAAGTTACATTGTACGCAGTCCTTAAACGGGCCATACGTAAACACCCTAAAGCTGCTGTAAGGACTGTTTGCGTGCTGCATTTCTAAATGTAGCCAGCGCAACTGCCACCTAAACTGAAATAATGGCGAGATAAAACAGCTCAGCATATTTACTTTTCCAGTGTTAGTAAAACAGTAACAGCTTTTTCATTCGACTGGTTTATTTGTACACAATCACTCAAGCGCCACTCACCTTTTCCGCAGCTGCTCCGAAACCTCAGGGATGCGTGCAGGTTAAGGGTGTAGATGGAATATTTAAAATTGACTTTTAAAACCCGTATTTCTCGAAAAAACTTCGTTCGATGATCACAGTACGGGCTTTAAGATACTTTATACTGAAGCATTCCTAAAAATTCGGATGGCGACAGCCAGCCTGCATACGACCCTTGGCTTAATTCAATTCCCCACAATAGTTTCCAAACTCAAATGTGCTGTAAGTGAAAAATTAAGCCAATCCTCCCATAGGACGATCCATGTTGCAGTTCCCCATGCTCCAGAAGCAATCGGGGCAACTTGGGAGCGCTCAGTGACTGTACTTTCCCTGAGCCGCACAGCGCCGCAGGCTTTTGCAGCTTGGTCCCGAACTTTATTCCCGTCGCTGCCTTTTTCCCGAGCGCCAGTGAAGTTATAATATCCAGCGATGGGAACATGGCGCGGTCCGGGTCACGTGACCACGCGGCCAAGCGGTCCCCCCCCCCTGCACGCCAACCTCACACACCCAAAAGTCAGAGGTGGGAAGGATCTTGGATGAACTGCTAACTTTGATAAAAACGATATCCAAGCTTGTAAAACACTTAAGGTGCACTAGGAGAGTCCTACCCTCATGAACAGCTGTCCACCATATTTAGAAATAAACTTTTTTCCACTCCAGTCTGGTAAAATTCCTGATCGCTACAAATATGTGGAAATATTGTAGTTTTTGAGATCCAAGTTTTATTGTCACGTGTCTGAAGGAACGCGGTGAAAATGTAATGCCAAAGTTTAAGGGGAGGGGCCAGTCGCGTGGGGGTGGGCGTTGGGATTCAGTGGATCTTTTTATTATTTTTTTTTTTTTTACTTTATTTTGGCACCCAAATCATGATTTAGTAAGAACATTTTAGCGTAAAATTTCGCTACAAAAACAGCACTATGGGTTCGTAAGTTAATACAACAACGAGTTGGGTGGGAACAATAAAATAAAGTTACTCCGTTGTCACGCCTGGTCCAGCGATTTTGAGTCGATGCCTGAAGCACGGCTCGCCGTTTCCGTGCGGCGGGGTCCACCTGCCCCCCCCTGAGAATCAGCACATTACACGGGTGGCCAATACGTTATCTATATACTGCTGTCTTCAATAACTCATTGACCTGGTTTATACAGTATTTAGTTCCACATTGTGAAAAAGCATAGTGGTTAAAAATTGTGGTGGGAATGTTCGAATGTTAAATTGTACTGTAGAAATTAACCGTGGATTAACATAAAGACGCTCATGACTCACGAATATTCCTTCAAGTCTAAAGATACACAACTTTTATAACTCGTGTATCTAATTTTTAGGCCTTGCTTATTTTAAAGCTTACAAACTTCAATTGTGTGTGAGAGAGAATTTTTATAATTTAAGTATTTTAAAATCGCATTTAAAAAAAACTGAGCGTGACGTACACCGGTGCTCCTTAAGCCTGTCCTGTGGACCAGCTAAATATGGTGCTAGTTATTCTAACCAGCCACTTTGCAAAAATAATCTTTATTTGCAGAATACAAGTCTGTTACATTTTATAAGTTGCACATCCAAAAGGAGAAGTTTAAGATGTACCCTCGGTGGCAAGCTTTTTAGGCACAACTAGCTAGAACAAGATAGGCCCCACTTTTCCCTCAAGGGTAGGTACGTACCTCCCTTCTGCACACCATTGTTGTGTGAGCTGTTCTTTTTGCACTTGTATCCTTCCTGTTAGCATTAACAAGTCTGGCCAGTTTCCTCTTACCTCTGTCATTAACACAGTGTTTTCCGCCGTAGAACCACCACTGACCACATGTTTTTTTGTCTCTTTCGCCATTCTCTGTAAACTGTAGACCAGTGTTTCTCAAACTGGTCCTCGGGGATCCCCAGATGGGAGTTGGGAGGGAGCGAAAACATAGAACGTCTGGGGGGGGGGGGGGTCCGCTGAGGACTGGTTTGAGAAACACTGCTGTAGACATTGCAGTGTGCAGAGATGCTCAAACAACAACAGTCACAGCACATTCAAAACTGCATAGATCACACCTCTTAGCTATTCCCATTGTGAGCCATACAGGAACTGAAGCTCTTGATCCCATCTGTGTGCCATATACACTTTGTTGCAGTTAAATGACTCACTGTTTGGTGGAGCAGCCTATCTGCATCAGCAAACAGGAGTACCTAACGAACTGAAGTATAGAGATATTGCACTTAAAAAGTTAGCCATGTGATTGGCCGTTTTGTGACAGAATGAGATATCTACTCTGGCATGGGTCAAACCCAGGCAGGTCATACCAATGACAGAGTGAACAATCAGCAACACAACTGGAGCAAGGAGAACTCATTCTGTTGGGTAAGCATATCCTGAGTTGTCACATCAAACTTTCTGCCTTTGGTGGACCTTGCGACATGCATCACACAACACAAGCAGCAATCATACTTGCTTCACTAGCAAATCATGGCCACCTAGAGAGGTTTCTAGAACCTCTGCACTGCCCCCTGCCATTGGAAGCCAACAGTCATGTAGTGGCAAAGGGCATATATGTATAGGGGGATACACTACTAGATCTCATAGTCGGTTTTGGAGTTGCTAAATGCGAGTTTCTTTTACCAATCCTAACAGCAGGGTAGCAAGTCCACTGGGAGGCAACTTGTGATAATATACCTAAGAGGCCCCAAACCATTATGGGCCGTAGTCTCTGAGTTAGGCTTCCAAGATTTCTGCTTATAAAGCCAAAACAAAATGGTGTTCAGACAAGGGGAAAAATCATTTTGTGTCTATATTCTGAAAAGAATAGACATATGAGAAAATGTCCCATTAACAGTTTGTTCTAAGAAATAATCTTTTGATCAAAGCATTGGGTCACATTCCCCAACTGAGGTTCTGCTCTTTTTCCCTAGATAATGATTTTTATTAAACTGAGTTGCTTCAGTAATACATTCAGTGGCAAATTCTTTAGGTTCATGTAGTTAGTAGGTTGTAGGAGCCAGATTTACCTCCACATCTGCTTCAAGGGTAGACAAGTCCATTTACAGAAGCTTTTCTGTCTGCTAGTGTTATGCAAAACTGTTAGTTCTCCACTTGTTGCATTCATGTTAGCTGTACTTCAGCTTGACACTGTCTGGGTGCTATTGAATTCAGTTGTAGCCACGTGATTCAGTTTGCAATAGCAGGCTGCGTCTATTAACTATAGCAGGTGTATAACTAATAAACTGGCCACTGACTATATACGGTGAACTAAAATAAGTCTCTGTGGTCAGCAGACCGTTTTACTTGTGTTCTGTAATTTCGCTGCAGAGATAAGTACCCTATTGCCCGCACAGAGCAGAGTTATATATTCATACTGATCCCAATTCAGTTGCTAAGGAGTCGCTGCCTCGGTACAGCTGTCTTTTGTGCCTGTTTCCTCATGCAGCACAAAGAGAGGGTTTTATTTTTCACAAATTAGCGCTCTGTCGTGTGCTCACGCAAGTGTCGCATGGAGAAGCAGGTAAAGTGGTGGGGGCGTTTACACGCAGGTTAGGAATGCCGGGCTGCGTCCCAGCTGGCCCGGGAAGCTCGTAGATGTGTCGCTGGAGGCGTCGTCTGGTCTTCGAAGGCAGCTAAAATCACTTCATGCTGACAGGTCCACGGCGCAATTTTTCAGTCAATTATACCTCTTGGAAAAGCGGAATCCAATGGATGGATGGAAGTTGCTGCGCTAGAAGCTAATTATCACATCGGATTATGAAGTCAAGGCACAAAAGTTCTATTGTAAAATGTGGAGTAGCGGAGTGGATGAAAAAACAACAGCGCTCTGGAACGATATTTCAATTAAAATGAAATTAACTGAGTAATGTACACGCCACCCTTTCCACCTCTGTGTACTGTTTTATTGCATGCATCACAAACTCATTTTTTTGCTTAAATATAGCCCGCACATAAAATTTAACAAGTCCAAGAAGAACTTATTTCTTTTTTTCTTTCTTTTTTAATGAGGGCGTAGGTTTGGTTTCAACATTGATCGGAACCAAATCAGCCCAAACCCCCGTCCCGCTAAACACACACGGAACTACCACATTAATTACGCCTTTAGGACAAGTCACGTTACATGCAATTGGCGGTTATCGCTTACAAAGTGATGAGCGCAAATTTCCAGTTTTCTGTCTTTGGGTTTTTCTGTAAAAAAGAAGCATCTTTTGCTTTGAATGCTCCACTTTCCTCTTGCAGTTCAAACACATTGTTAGGGAAACTGAGAACTCTGAATTGCCCGTAGTCTGTGTTGCGCGCGTATGTGCCCTGCGATGCAACTGGCATCTCATCAAGGGTACACTCCTGCCTTGTGACAAACGCCAGCTGATTGGAACGACTGGAAGATGGATGGATGTAAAAGAACACGCGCGACATCTTGTGGCTAATAAACGACAGTGTCAAAGAGAGCTTTTAGTGAACATTCTAGGCGTAATTTCAGGTTATAGGCCGAATATCACCTCTACGAAACAATTAATTTTGTTTTAAATTGTTTGCGTTTATGAGGCGTTTTGTATTGTCTTGTGAAACGTAAGGTGTTTATTGAAAACAGTCAATTCCATAGTGATACTTTATTTTCTCCTTAATGTATTTATAGTGGTATCAAGTTGGGAATCAAGACATTCACTCGATTCTGTAAATTTTTCCAGAAAGTAAATTTTCAAAAAGTATCCCATTTTAACAATACTCACCCTAATTGTATTTTTTTTATGTAAAACTCTATATCGACCTTGAAAAAAAATCCTTTTAAGTTTTGCCTAAATGCTATTTTCCCAGCAAATTATCAAAAGTAGGAGAAAAAACACGAACAAAAACCTTTCTGTAGAATTTCCATATGTTTATTATTACTTCAGTGAGCAATTTTGAAGTATGACGAAAACTACACCACACGATCAATAGAAAACTCTTACCAGGAGTGGGGTTCGAACCCACGCGGACATACATCCATTGGATCTTAAGTCCAACGCCTTAACCACTCGGCCATCCTGGTGAACATAACCAATACGGCTTCAATAGCACATAGTATTCATGGTATTCATGGAATTATAGTACAAAAATATTTGTTTTTCTAGTGTTTGTGTTTTGGCCCTTAATCAATCTGTTTTTGCTACAACCCTTTCACTAGTGTGAGGTCCAATCACACAACATCTAAAGTGTGAAGAGGGAAAGCAAAACAGAAACAATCCACCCAGTTCTCCTGGGGGAGGGGGGGTGTTCCACGAAGCAGGATTAAGGGAAAGTCTCGCTTATTTCGACAAGTCTGGCTCATTTAAGTGGGAGTTCCGTTCCATCAACGTGTCTTAAACGAGTCCCCGCTGAAGTACCATGGTAAGTTACGCGACTGAACAAGTCTGCTCCGGACCAGGTTACATGTCTCGCTCAGTTAAGCGTTGTCTCAAAGAACGTCCGACGTGTGGGAACAGATTCCCAAAAGATCGTTCCGTCGGACGAAATTCCGCGATC
>JAODJW010000039.1:20382227-20395769 GCA_026777045.1 Hyperopisus bebe | reverse complement strand
CTCCCAATCACCCCCCTCCATGTCACACTGTCATTGCCCACGTGAGCGTTGAAGTCCCCCAGCAAAACGATGGAATCCCCTCGTGGTGCTAACCAGCATACCACTAAGAGAATCCAAGAAGGCCAGGGACTCTGAACCGTCATTTGGCACATAAGCGCAGATGACAGTCAGAGACCTATCCCCGACCCGAAGGCGCAGGGAGACAGCCCTCGCGTTCACCGGGATAAACTCCGTTGTTAATGCACCGAGCTGTGGGGCCACCAGTAGCCCCACCCCAGCCCGGCATCACTCACCTGCTGCAACTCCAGAAAAAAAGAGCGTCCAGCCCCTCTCCAGGAGACTGGTTCCAGAACCCACGCTGAGGTGAGCCCGACTATATCTAGTCGATACCTCTCAACCTCATGCACAAGCTCAAGCTCAGGATCCTTCCCCACCAGAGAGCTGACATTCCATGTCCCGAAAGCCAGTTTTGTCAGCCTGGGATTGGACGCCAGGGCTTCCTTTGGCAGCCACCCGATCCACAATGCTCCGGACCCCTGACATTCCCCTTGCGGGTGGTGGGCCCACCTGGGGACAGTCCCGCGTGCCTCTTTTGGACTATGCCCGGCCGGGCCCCACGGGCTAAGGCCCGGCCACCAGGTGCTCGCCAACGGGCTTCTCCCCCAGGCCTGGATCCAGGGTGGGGCCCCGGTGACCCTAGTCCGGGCGAGGGAAACGAGACTTTGCTGGGATACCTTATCATGGGGTTCTTTTGGGTTGCTCTTTGTCTGGCCCCTCCCCTGGGACCTTTTTGCCTTGGGAGACCCTACCAGGGGCTACTGCCCCCGACAACATAGCCCCCAGCGTCACTGAGGCACACAAACCCCTCCACCACGATAAGGTGGCAATCCAAGGAGGAGACCACCCTTACTATCTTTTTATTAATATAAAATTAAATTTGTTGAAATTCAAGACCACCCTTACTATCTATCTTGAATTTCAATTCATTTAATTCTATATAGTGCCATTCATAACAGAGTCATTATTTCCGATGATCCGACTTCAGTACGAAGTGGCATGGATGCATATTCCAAGTTTTTGTTCATGTTTTCAAGATGAAAACATTTGGTAGAAAATGCAATACTCATTTTACTTATTTTTTATTTTTTTTTTTATGTTGCGTTGCTACCACACGACACGATGAGCAATTTAATTTTGTCAAATCAGCCGTATTGACTGCTGCCTTAGTGGCGTTGAAATGTAATATTAGAATCTGTGGATCCTGGCTCAAGTACCAATGCAAAATGTAGGGTGGGCACACATCTTAGACTAACAGTCTTCAGTGTACATATATGTCCACCGCGTACATTTATATAGGCTGCACACCATACAGTCAAATCAATTTAATTGTGGAATGAGTGTTCTTTTTTAATTTTCACAATTACACGTAACATTAAATTATTGACATTTTTAAAATTAATTTATACACAACTCAGTCCAAAAGTCGCTGCATGATGGGAATAATCACATCTCGAGTAATGTACGTCTGTCATACAGTAAGACATTGTTCGGGGAACGCACTTTGGTAAAGGAACAACTTCGCTAAGACATACCTTTAGAGTCTTCGTAATACCAAGAGACAACATTTTTGGGAAATGCACCAAATATTTCTATTTTAGAAGATTTTAATCAGAGCAAAATGACCACAATCTTGCAAATTTTATTATTATTACATGTTTGGTAATAAATACAAATGTATGGGGAGGGGGTTATTAATATAAAAAAATTATGATTGCATACTGTTGATAAAATGTTTCCTTTAAACTTCTTTACGAACACTCATTACATATATTTATTATTAATCTATTAATATTTTAATACTATAAGTAAAACAAAGCATATTTATCTCAAAAATGATGTTGACAGAAATCAGTTATATCGTGGATGTAGGTTATTATGATACAAAATTCAGATGACAGACTTGAAGTTGAAACAACATTTATTTTAAAACAATGATATAACAATCTAATATATATATAACAAATCAATAAAATTTATAAATACTATATAAATACAAAAAACTACTACTGTATAAAAATAAAAATGCATATGTACACTTTGTAGTACTAAGAGAGCAATAAAAAGAGAGAATGGAAGAGAAGGGATGATAAAAAAGGAAGAGAAAGACAGAGAAAAACAAGAAACATTACACTAATTAAAGATGTCTTCTGATGAAACAAACAAAAAAAATTAAACATAGAAAGTACACTTCTTAGAACTAAACACCTTTCCCTTTCATGTATTTCTGAAAGCTTTCCAAAGCATACCCTTCAGTTTGAAACCGCTCCATTAAATTTATACACAACCGTTCCCTGATCGTTGGCATATCTATCTTAAAAACAGAAATACATACAATATATATTATTAGAACAGACTAATATTGCTTTTACTATTAAATATGTTATTAAATGACTGCTTTGACAATAATGTGGTAGCAACTTTATTAAAAAACGAAAATACTAACCAGTGTGAAATTGAATGGGACATCTGTAAGAATGCAGAGTGCATACTAGAGAAAAAAAAACATAGTGTTACCACTGGAAATGACTTACAGAACTTGACCAAATGATTTGTAACTTACCATAAGCATAAAAACTCCAGTCACTCCCTGATGTCTGCCGTAGAACATCATGTGAAAACAAAAACAAGTGAGATACTGATTTTACAACTGAGAAAACATGAATCTAATTGTTTTTTACCTGAATATCCAGGCCTGTTTTTAGAGTCCATGGTCCAGGGTCAATGAATTTGGCTATTTCTCTACAAGTCACATAAGAAAAAGTGTTATTAAACACACCAATCACTATACTCATAAAACTGCAACAATTCATGTAGAGAATAACTTACCAATACACTAAGGCCAATGAACGTGGCCTATAAAAACTTCTATTATTAATAATGTTTTTGCAATAATTATGCAAGGAATTAAGTGCCTGGAATACAGCCACTTTTGACGATGTTTACTACTTTGTCGAAATATATACTACTGAAGCGCGGATTGAACAAAGAATCGAAAAAATACACCGTGTCAAATTATGGTTAGTGTGTAACTTTACATGAAATGACACGAGGAATCGGTACTTGTTCACAATGAGAGCATGGTTTGATACTCTTTTAAAACACAAACAGGTTAACTATCATGCTATACTTGATCAGTGCATTCATGGTAGCACGTCTCAATGCGATTGAACTAGGGGTGTAAATCACCGCTTTCCTCGCGATAAGATACAATATCGATTCCTTAAGCCAACGGTTTGCTTTTTTTATACCTCAGAAATTCCCACGATACGTTTCGATTCAGTTCGATACTGGGGTTAGTAGTCGAAATGATGAAATTTCACACAATCCTTCACATTTCAATTAATTAAAAAAGGCAAATATAATTAGCATTTATTCATATTTTATTGGGTACTGTAAACAAAATCTAGTATAGTCAAGTATGTCCCATAAAACATGCAAAGTAAAGTGCAATAAAAGTGCATTAAGGTAAAAATAAAAAACATTGCATGGACAGACATGTAGAATGAGGAAGATTAACATGACTGACTTCTGCGGTGAAATTACAAGTATGTCAGTAATCTTTGAGAGGTTTTTTTTCCCAAGATTATTACTATTATTAAATTTCCCTTTAGGATAAATAAAGTATTCTTGAATTGAACTGGGATTTTAGTTCCTTCACCTTTCTGTTTCTCAGCTCGCTTTTCGGAGGGAAGTTAATGTCGTAGTGTTTATGATGCCACTCCACATTTCCCTTCATCGGAATAGCAACGGTTGACTGACAGATGAGGCAAACGCACTTCGAATGTGACATGGTGAAAAAAAAGTCCTCCTCCCATCCTGTATGGAAGTGTTAGGTTTTTGGCTTCTTTCTTGGTCCAGCTCCCGCATTCATTTTTATGCCCTTTCTTAAGTTTAGTAGAAATAAACTGGAGGCTAACTAGTGGATTCAGTAGCTCGCTAGAGATTTGCAGCAGCTCGCGCAGTTGAACGCGTCATCCATCTTCTATTTTGTATGCCATACGATCTATCCACACTATCTTTGCGACGTATTGGGCACCCCTGGTGTAGACCATGTATAAGTCGGAGTAAATCACGAAAACAATACTGGAAACGGCGAGGATAAAAAAAAAAAAACGCTTGCGTCGAAATTTATGCGGTCTTATGCATCGGATCGTTTGCCGTTGAATCTATACATGCATTGTTGCACCCCTAGATTGAATACATACTTTAAAAAAAAATACGAGCAAATATCTTTCTTAAAGATTTAAAGAGCTCATGCAAAAAAATGTACGTCACTTCCGTAAATCGCACATTGGTCCATTTTTGCCTATTGTTCATGCAGCGTGCACGAGCGGTGTAATGTTGTGTAATTCGCTTATAATTTAAAGTATTCGTGCATTTTTACTTTAGTTTTTAATTTTAACAGTTTGAACTTTTTTCTTCTCTAGCCTTGAGAGGCTTATCTCTCCCGACCGCTGCATTGTTTTCGTTACCAGTGAATCAGCTGGTCGTTGTTTTGTGGTTTTCAGGGTTATTAGAGATTACAACCTATATTGTAATATTATTCAGCTACCTTCCAGCAACGCGGGTACCTTAAACTTCACAGAGTTTCAAAAAGCTGAAAGACCGGATGGCTGGAGAAGAGGAATTCCTTTTTGGAGCCCGTTCAGGTAGTTTAATTGGTGTTTCAGGTAGGGTGACCAGATAATCCATGTCCGGGAGGACACTCTGAGCTAGGACAGGATTTGTAATTTGCCATTTCAATGGATTACACTTTAGCACTGAGTTCTCGCTATGTGCTAATTGGTCATGGTAATGTACAACAGCTGGATGAGTCTTTCAGTCAAAGAAACAAACCAGTCAAAGCACAAGAAGAGCTGAACTATTAAGCCGAGCACAGGAGCCTTTCAATTTGAAAGTAGTTTGTAAAACCCGAAGTAGCTCAAAGTGTCCTCCCTGACATGGATTATCTGGTCACCCTAGTTTCAGGCAAATGTTATTATTCAAAAATAACGTAGTTTTACGAAAAGCAAAATAATTGCATTGGATAGTTGGATAGGTAAGTATTATTTAGTATTAATGTACTATTTGTTAACGATGTACTGTATGTTGCTTTGCTAAGCAAGTGTGGCTATCTAGCATGGTGATAATGGTGATGGTAAGAACATTATTCTAGCAGAGCGCCACCATGTGTTTGCAGATGATGGCGGTAGCACCCCCGTGCAGGACGAGCTCGCGGCCGAATCCCTCGACGAAGATGACGTGAACAGTGCCGTGCGTTCTTTGGAGGTGATATGTCTCTCTCCTTATAGATTGTAATATATTGTTAAACGTATGTACATTATGCCAACTTTCCCAGTTTGTGTTCCGATAAAGTGTAATTAATTGGAATCGATGGACAATTTTAAGATCCTGAATTAGCTTAGATATACCTTAGTCGGTATATGCCTTTTATGTGAAACAATGTGAACTTTTACCCCTTCAATACACAGGATGAAGATTGTGAGGCAGAAGGTGAAGCCCATGATAACCAATGTAATGATGAGCACATTATGCAAAACAAATATGATCTCGGGCAGGGCGACAGCGACTCTGAGAATGGTCTACATGACAGTCACTTGGAACAGGGTGTCTCCAGACCTGCTGCCAGTGACAGAAATGAGGTGGACCTCCTGAAAAGAAGGGGGAGCTCTGAAGATGATGAACCAAAGCAGCATATCAGTGACAATGATACTGAGGAGCAAATGTCAGTCCAGAGAGGCCAGTCTGGGGACGCTGACTCTGAGACTGAGGCCAGAAAACAGAATATTGAGATTGGATCTCATGACAGGATGGTCAAGAGGGGCAAAGGTAAACATAAGGCCACCATAGAGTCAGATAGTGAGGAAGATGAAGCTCTGAAGCAGCCTACAGGGAGGATCCAAAAGGAGAATAACCAGCTGGAAGAAAGTGATGAGAGGAAAGCAAAACCAGGTAGTTAGACTGTCTGTAGTCTATCTGTGCTTATAGTTAACTTAATATAAAGTCATCTATTTTAAGCTTTTTGTGTTAAATTAGACATTTCAGATATGCGGCTGTAAGTATATCTCTTTTTTGTTCAATGTTTTGCTTGTACAAGATTTAAAATTAAAAAGCAAAATGGGTATTAAAGGTATTTTAGTCGGTCACAAATGAAAAGTAAAAAGCAATCTTGTTGATCTCATCCAGATGCGTTAACTAGTTCTCCTGCACTTTACACAGTAGCACACCTTAGCTTTACCTTGGTCATTCTAATCTTCAATATGAATGTCCTGCAAGGTGCTTTAAAAATCACTGTCTATAAATATATGTTAAATGTAACACAGAAATCTTACAATCCAAATGTTCATGTACTGGGTCACATTGAATGCCATATGTTCTTTTTAGTGAAAAGAAAGCTAGCTGTTCTTTTTGACAGCGAGGATGAAGAGCATGAGAAAAAGCCAAGTGAGTTTGTTGGCATGCAAGAAATAGCCCATTTTGTTCTTCACCTACAGAGATTAATGTTTTTTCTCCTCACAAGATTTGGTGTAAACCCTTGCTCTTTGTGGTTTTTGGTGTTGTAGTTAAGAAGGAAAGCCGATTGTTGGATGGTGAAATCTCAGCCAGTGATGGTGGTTTGCAGTTTTGTGAAAAATCTATGGCAGTCAAACTGCAGGCGCTGGAATCTGATAGTGAGGAAGATGAAGATGGAAAAAGAACTGAATTTGGAAAGAAAGAGCAGAAAAACTTTAGTTCTTACAGTGACTCGGTCGATGAGGAAGAGTAAGTCAGTGTTTGTCTTGTGTCATTAATTTTATAGCAAGTACAATTTTATAATTTTGTAGTTGGATAGTGTTTAAAAGGGAATATATATATATATATATATATATATATATATATAGTACACACACACATTCACAGAATTGTGGTCTTTTAGTTGTCTAGTAAGTACAGATGGGTTAACTTGTGTATAACCAGTGCATATTACTATCAGGCCTAACCATTGCATTTTCACAGGAAGATGATGGCAGATATCTTTGGAGATTTGGGAGATGAGGAGGAAGAAGAGTTTATGGTATTTGTGCTCATTTGTTTTATATCCATCAATCTTTTAGAGTCACTCATCCAGGACTGGTTGTAGTTAGCGGCATTGTACACCCTGGATGCATAAATGGACTGCATTTATGTAGCGCTTTTCTACTCCTATGAGTACTTAAAGTAGTACATTCATACACTGGTGGCAGAGGCTGCCATGCAAGGTGCCAACCTGCACACCGGGAGCAATTTGGGGTTCAGTGTCTTGCGCAAGGACACTTTGAACCAGGGCTCGAACCTGCAACCCTCTGGTTGTCAAACGATAGCACTACCTCCTGTGCCACCATCTTCCCCCAATACTGGTCCATTGCATGGTGCACACTCTGAGCAAGTAAAGGACTGTATGTCAGTTGGTGTAGTAAGCACACAATGGAAAAGGGAGTATGTGTACACACTAATTAAGGGGCAAGGATCAAAGCCACAACCGGGACTTGTCTGTCTGTGGGTAAATCCAACCTTATGGTGACACTTTTTTTTTGTAGGGCTTCAAACTAGAAGATTTGGAAGAAGAGAAAAGTCAATCAGGAGTTTCATCAGAAAAAGCAGCAGTTAAGGATTCTGACTCTGATGATGTAATGGGAGGAGGGGACAGAGAGTAAGTGTGTCTGAGGCATGTTCAACTCAGACTGGATTGAATTTTTTAAAGCAGAAAGTTATGATTTACACATTCTTAATAATAGGACTGCATACCTAGCTTGTACTGCAAACCAAAACTATCAAGCATTACTACATTTTTGGAGTTCTGTGCAGGTGAATGGGAAAGATTAAAAGGAAAATAAATACGTACCATTTGTTTATTATGCAGAACTGTACATTTTAAAAGCTGTAGGTTACCCAAAATTTATCTGGTGATCATTTGATGTTTTTTCAAAAATATATAATTTTTAAAAAATGTAATTTTATATATGTAACGTATGCAGTCTTCTTTGATTGATGCGCATCTTAAGTTGAACACCTAACAGCTGGTCTCTTTGAACCCCAGGGCGCTCCGACCTGGTGATCCAGGGTTCTGTGCCCATGCTAGGGTAACAGTGCCATCAAATAAAGACTACGTAGTTCGCCCAAAGTGGAATGTGGATGTAGAAACTACTTGGGTAAGTTCCCAGATCTCTAAATGGTACGCACATTTGGGTGTATTCATGCTGTTTTTCCCCCTAAACATAAAAAATTTGGAGCATATTAAGTTTTAAGAAGGTGCATTATGTTTCTGTGACGGTCACTGCTGCCGTTAAGCTACCTCTTTGTGTTATGATGGTGCAGCTGAGGTCTGGTTGGTTCCAGTAGATGGGCTTAAGAAAGGGGATAAACAGTGGTGTTTTCAGAAGTGGTGTTGGAGAATCACAAGCGTCGCTTTGCAGAACGAAGAGAACTGTGCAGATTTCAGGGTGCTGTCAAGATCAGTGTGGAAGGCAGTCGAATGCCCCTGTAGCGTCAGGGTGTCTGCATGGGGCCGTAGGCGCCACTGCATGCTTTTGGTCTGGAAATGATACACTGATAGCCTAAGCATGTTCAGTCAACCATAGAGAAGAGTAACAGCATCTTGGATTTAGTTTAGCAGCAGTACTGCCCTGCTTACCAACCTTTTTTGCTGAGAAATGGAAGATAATCAGTCTTTAGAGCCAGTTAACCTTTGAGCACAGTATTTTATGGTTGACTTTGGTGTATCAAGTAATAATTTACAATCCAAAGTGATGCACAAGTGTAGGTTATAGAGTAGGATCAGCCAGCCCCTGGAGCAGTGGGGATCACGGGCCTCGCCCAGGGGCCCAAAGGTGAAATCACTCTGCCAGCCCCAGGATTTCTTCCTTCTAGCAACAGGTCATTGCTAGATATATACAAGGTTTCATATAGTTTCCTGTTACTTTCTAACTCTAGTCATGGATCTTCTGCATTTCTAGTTTAAATTTCTAGTGTTTTAAGCTGAGCCACTGGGTTAGACGGTGACAGGAATCAACTGAAGGAGGATGATGGAGCCAAGGTTATAACTGATACTTTATTAATCCCCGTGGGGAAATTCTTTTTACGGCTCCCTCAACTTGCTCTTTGTAGAGTAAGCTGTCTGCAAAGGGCAGCCACCTGTTGGGGCGCCCAGGGAGCTGGGGGTTAAGGGCCTTTGCTCAAGGACCCGCAGACGTGCTGAGGCTGGGTTTTGAACTGGCCACCTTCTGATTACAGGCACACAGGTTTAGCCCGCTACCCACACGCTGGAGGGGGTAACTGTCCCTACAGAAGTCAACCTGGGCTACAAATTGTTAGATGAGAGAATGTAACACGTGGGGGTCATCGCCCACTTCCCAGGAGACCATGCCGACTGCTACATAACTTCAGACTTTAAAAATGCTTTTGGCCAATAGCCCACAAGTCCTCGCCCCATTCAGTAACCATGCAGCACTATATAATAAATCAAGGAGTCTGCAGATCTAGCTTTTCAAACAACAATAGCAGTTACTGTTACTGCAGTTACGGGAGAATCATTTCTTCTCCGCATTTCTGAAAATGCACATCAGGATGGCCTCCGCTTCAGGAACAGCCTCTCCATGCGACCAGCTTTGGCCCCTGCTTCATGACATGTACGCAGCAGACTCTGACGGAGGCCAGGTTTCGTTTGTCCAGCAGGTCACTGGTGCCTCATCGAAAAAGTCCAAAATCAAGATGGAGCAAGAACCCGACATGCCTCCGCAGAAGATGCGCCGTGGTACCGGGAAGCCCTGTTCGCGCCAGACGGCAAAAGACGGCACTGTGTGGGTAGAGGAGGACATCGGAAGTGGAACGCCCAGTGCATCAGCACATCGCTCGCACTTCACTGCGCGCACTGGACCCACAGAGTCTGCTAAGGTTTGTCATTGTCATAGAACATATATTTATATAAACCCATGTATTATTTATATAAAGCCATTTAGAGTGAGGTTCATGTAAATTTACCATTCTCTATTTGTTTTTCTTCCGACAGCGTAAAATTACAAGCGTGCTCCAAAGCTTCCTCTGCCTGTTCGACTTGGGAATGCTGCAGACCATCACAGAGTGTACGGTCCATCATGCCCGCAGAACAGAGCCGAACTGGAAGCTGACGGTTCATGAACTGATGGCATTCATTTCTATTCTGTTTGTGAGAGCAGTCATGTGTCCTGTTGGTGCTTTTGTGGACTGCTGGTCGGAAAACTTTCTGGTGCCAGTAATCAAAGAGACAATGTCCCGAGACAGATTCCTTTCAATTATGCAACACCTTCGATTTGACAAGCACAGACAGGCAAAACGGTTGAAAAGAGACAGATTTGTTGTGATCTCTGACATCTGGACACGCTTCACTAAGAACTGTGTTGACAATTTCACTCCAGGAGAACACATAACCATAGACGAACAGCTGTTCCCGACCAAGGTTCGTTGTCCATTCACGCAGTATATCTCATCCAAGCCGGACAAATTTGGGATCAAATTCTGGATAGCGACGGATTTGGAGACCAAATATGTCTGCAACGTGTCCCCTTACTTGGGAAAGGACCCCAATCGTCAGAAAGGGGAGAGGCTGGCAGAGAATGTGGTCATGAGTCTGATGGAGCCATTTCTGGACGTGGGGAGAAATGTCACAACGGACAATTTCTTCACCTCACTGTCACTGTCACACAGACTGCTTCAGCGCAACACGACTCTAGTGGGCACAGTGAATAAAGTTCGCCGTGAACTTCCTCCGTCAGCAAAGGACAGTGCAGAGCGAGAGGAGTTCTCCACGTCAGTGTTAAGAAGCGGCAGTGTCTCCTTGACGATCTACTCACCGAAAAAAAAGAAAACTGTGTGTCTTATGAGTTCCTTGCACCAAGACGTGGCGATTGGGGATGACAAAAAGAGGAAACCCAACACAATAACAGACTACAACCACATGAAGGTATGTGAATGTGCATATAATGTTTTCTGATGTGTACTATACAGGCCTATATCAGGCCTAAAAGCAAATATACTCATGTGTCTCTCTCTCTCTCTCTGCTTTTACAGTGTGGTGTAGATGTGTTGGACCAAATGGTGCGCATGTATTCCGTAAGAGCAGCAACACGCAGGTGGCCAGTAGCCGTATTTTACAACATGCTGGACCTGGCGGCGATGAATGCCTACGTTCTGTACAAGGCGTGCACAGGGTGGAAAGGCAAAAGAAGATTGTTTCTGAGTCTTCTAGCCAAGGAACTCCGTTGCCGATTCATGCAGCAAAAGGCGATAGAGGCAGAGAGGAAGGCTGCTGCAGCTGCTGCTGCATTTGCTGCTGCTCTGCCACGACCTGTACAGACAACTCAGTGCCAGGTACAAGAGAGCTGCAACAGAAATCGCAGCAGGTTTATCTGCGTAAAGTGTCACAAATTCACCTGCGCCAAATGCAGGGAAGATAGTCACTGGGTCTGCAAACGCTGCGAACACAGCGGGGACTTTGAAACAGGCAGACATTGTGTGGGAAAGTAACCACTGAGACAAAAGGCAGAAAGATGATGAGATGAACCTGGAACTGAGGGGCTGAAACGTTTTTTTTTTTTTTTTTTGCTTTTTTACGTTTTTGCTATTTTGCCATGAACAGCCAAAAGAGAGAACATGCAAAGCTGGAGAGATCACACAAAACAAAATTCACTTTTGGTTTTATAATTAAGTGGTGGCCAATCAAAATTAAATGGAATTATTTCATTCTATACGTGTACAAGCATGGTATCAACCACAGATCATGACTTCACTCAACTTATGACATTTGTGTACAAACATACATTGGAGACTGAAGTTTTGGCATGTTTTCATTCTATTTTCACTCTTTTTATAAATAAAACAGACTTGTGTTTCCATATATTTTGTGAATGTGTGTCTTTCATATTTGCAGGTCAGTCGGTGTGTGGGATATTTTGTATAGCTATGGCAGGCTTTTGTGAAGGTTTCTATGTCACAGACATAGGTTTGGGCTGCCTTGGATTTGAGCAACCAGTCAGACTAAATAAATACAAATGTGCCAGGGTTCACAGGTGATTAGTGTGTTTGCACAACAAAAGCAGGAGGACAACAGCTGAAGGGCTACACAAATCTGCCCAGGCTTAGTAGTTCCAGTGTTAAATGGAACATCTTTTGTTGTAGCTGCTCCACACAACAAAATACATAGGACCCCTTAGCTTGGTAGCTAACATGCGGTAATATAGTAATATTAGTTACGCTTACAATGTAAACAAAAACCACCAATACCTAAATATTGTTCTTTTTTTTTTTTGCTTTTGATGTGAACTATGAGCAGCAGTATTAACGCCTATACATACAGACTAACAAAAACAACAGTTTTGCCACGATGCTAATTTACGTAATACCGGTTTCCTAAAGCTTCGCCATGTTAACTTGCAGTTTTAAACCTTCACTTTAATATCCTAGAGCCCAATTATTCAAATCACGGTACTGAGGTCCGAGCACTGCTGGTTTTCCAGCCAGGTGTGAAGCCTCTGACCAATCAGAATCAGTAATTATTAAACTACCTACCTGGGAGAACTGAAAACAAGGCCTGGATTTGGAATCGAGGTCCAGATTTGAAGAACCCTGTCCTTGAGAACTTTGGCACCATTCGTAATTCAAACATCACTTTAACAAACTCTGAAAAGTTTAATTCAGGGGTGGCCAATCTTATCTGCAAAGGGCTGGTGTGTATGCAGGTTTTTGGGATAACCTGTAGGTCAGCTGTTCAAACCCAGGTGTGAGGACTCTTCAGCCAATCAGTCCTCTAATTAGTAAACTAATGGTTCTAATGTAAATAAATCCCCTGGTTTAATTAGACGAATGACCGCTCCTATAAGTCATAACAACGGACAGGTTGCTCGTGCTTCCAAAAAGTGAAAGAACACGGAAGGCGTAACAGTGCCTTGTTGGTGTTCGTGCCTGCAACTTATAGTCATTTAATATGACCGAGAATGAAGTCATCGAAACACGCCATGATAGCTGGTGTCACGATTATTCTTCTAAAGGATAGACACTTTCTCTGACTGATGATCTGCTAGCTTCTATGCTCGTGATCGGAAGGGTGTCGGTTCAAGCCCGCCATCGGCACAATACTCATGTCTGCTCGCCCTGAAGGCAGACTCCTAACCTAAGGCGCTTCGATTATTAAAATCCTGGAGTCGATTACAAGAGTTGGGATTGGATGGTTTCCATTCCAAGAGACATTTTCATACAGCAATTTGAAATTCAAATTTCAGAGAGGAAACAGGTCTTGTAAAAAGAACAAGAGAGAGAGTAATATGAAGGACAAGGGATCTTGATACTTTCCAATTACTTTTATAAACTTAATCTTTTGCTGGCAGGTATGCCTTTTACAAAATGTATGTATATATAAAGGAAGATGTGGCAGGGGATTAATCACATCACCAACTACAGAAGCAATAACCAGGTCACATCTAGGACTGATGCCTC